>UCOJ01001671.1:0-24049 GCA_900474305.1 Cecidostiba fungosa
GCATTCAGTTCAGTATTCATCGAGTGGTTCGAAAATCTGCAATGAAGGTACGGACGGTAAAGTAGGAGTGTACCATGCCCTAAATATAATTTTTCAGAAAGCGCCCTCTAAAGTAACTATAAGGTATAAACTTTGGATATCTGCCACCAGGTGGCTACCCGTATGTTTGCTTCTTGCAATTGCTATGATTTCTCAGTGGTTTGTATATAAGTGGCATCAAAAGCTCGACGCTGCCGTATTGCTCCGGCAGTACATATAATAAAATTAGAACAATACAGAGAAGATTAGATTACGACACGCAAAATCGTGAAGCGTTCCACATTTTTCGTTAATTTTCTTATCTTAAAAAATTGTTTGTTTTCCTTTTTTTTATACTTTTCGGACTTACTAAGTGAAAATCTAAAAAACGACGCGTTCACAATAAGCTTACCTATACAATCGTAAGCACACACAATAAAATTATGGATCGACTAACGTCTATATATCCCTCGTCCGATGAAATCTCCATAATGAACCTATACACAGATGCCATTCGTTCCCATCACAGTCATAACCCTGTGTTACACGTTCATAAACCTTCCCTTCATCACCGGTTATATCAAGAATCGATTCGACTCCTCTCTATACTCGAAGTTTCGAAAAGTACATCTCTGCAGCTGCAGCGAAGCTAACAAGCTGCGCGTTCTCGCTTCGTTTCCCTATTCAAATCCCGGAGAAACGTTCGCGCTCGCGCGCGCCGATGAAACTTTGCCTATACGGATCTGTGCGAAACTTCATGAGCAGTTCGCGCGCACGCCGACGGCTAATCCTTTTACGTCGCGCCGCGGTTTTAATGGAAATTACGGCAAGCGCGCGTTGATACGGCTGCTGAAAAGGTGAGCATCGCGCTGTATACGTGTATATGAAATATGCATATATTGAGTATGAACTTTGCTGGCTGTTGTTTACACGGACAATGTAACGCTTTGTATAATTCGATATCGGGAGATAATGAAAGCTGGTATAGAGGTGATTTCAGGAAATTAAATTCGCTGCTATTTGGATAATTAGACTCTGCATATTGTAGGTTTTACGTTGAAAATTAAATTCGATATATGGGAGAAAGTCGTATAATTTTTATTCTCTTGCGGGAGTAGCTAAAGGAGGGAAGATATATATACGAGTCGCTTTGAGAGATCGTACTGCTGACACAGCTAAAAACGCACCGGACGAGAAAAACGTTCAAGAATAAAAGCCAATAGCGTGTTTGTCGAGTTTGCCAATAAAGTGGGATTTACCTCAAGCGCGAAGGAGAAGCGCCGATATATCGATCGGTCCTCTATAATTGCATTCCTAAAATTTAATAACACGCATAAAAGTCCAAGACATTTCTCTTCCTCCTAAACAATTCTGTACACATATTATACTTTCAATCAGCGAGCTTTTTTTTCATCAATAAAAGACGCCGCGTCGCTTCGTCGGAGATAGTATAGGTATATACATTAAAGCTGAGATAACAGTGACTAACGTGCAAAGCCCTACGGTGATGCGACAGTAGACGTAAAAGCTGGCCTCATTGGCGCTTAATTACGGCTACCGGACGGTTCCAGTCGCGCGAAGCGTCCGGTAAATAACGGCGCGGCTGATGGTAAACGAGCTTTCGTACTTAAGGTTTAACGACGGGATCCGCCGAGCTATTAACGTTCGGGGAGTTATATGTCGCGGATCGGATAGTAGTTCGATAATGGAAATCACTGTGATTGCGAAGGGCTTGCGATATAGTTATTTCATGTGGGTTTGCGGCTTTGATGTATATGAGTTGTTGTTAGGGTATGAGTGTGTTTGTGTAGACAATTTTACAGTGTGATATAAGTTATTGAGTTTCGGATGAAATGGATTTATTTTATTCTAAAGTTTTTAATTCGAAATCTGTATCTTCGCAGTTGTGAGGCAATTAGCAGCTTTTCAACAAATATTAGTTACCGCCGAATGGAGCTTGTAATTAACGTAATCATGCGAATAATTTAGCAATTACCGATAAATACTTGGAAAATCGTGAGTCCACGTGCGAAATGCAGGAGTTCTCTGATTTATCAATTTTACGTATTAGGTATATGTGAACTTGTAGTAACTGAAGTTTTTAAACTCACTTTGAGCTGTTGGAACTTGGCCTCAGCATCCTTGTTGCCCTCGTTTTTGTCGGGGTGGTACTGAAGTGCAAGAGCCTTGTACTCGGCAGTGATTTGTTCGACCTGCAGAGCAATGAGAAAATCATTAGTATTCAAAGCTCGACAATATCTAAAATTTATTGTCTACTATTACTCCTATACCCTAAAAAAGATACGGCAATCATTCTATTCGTTATTTCATACCATAGTAAAAGTAAACCTCACATACTGTTCAATCCTCCAGATGACTCACATATACATATACATTTGAAACCAGTAAAGCGCACATCAATAATAATATTACTCCACGTGTACGAAACAGGGAGAGAAGATAACCCACTAAAATTAATATTTCAAAAATTCTAGGCTCTTTCTCTCTCTTTCATCACGAGCACTTCCCGTCAAAACGACATATGTTAATCAATAGAGCTTATCGTCGCTCTCCGAGCGTAAACATTTTCACGTCAGATAAGCGAAATTATTAATAAGTCTCCCTCTACTCTGGCTTCGAAAAAATCGATACAGTCCGCCATATCAAAGTCTATATAGCCGAGGTGCGATTAAATTAATACCGCCGTAAATTAAAAACGATTATACCACCAACCGCTCGCGCTCAGTCTAGATATACATACACAATAAACGCAAATGAGTCTTGGCGCAATTGCCCGAGAGGAATATCGAAGAACGAAAGAGAGAGAAGGTCGTCTGTTTTCATTGATAGCCCAAGATATATCTATACATAAGCGTACGATATATGTATATATATCAAAAGAAGACGGCAAAAGCCGCTCGCGGAAACTTATAAGGCGCGGCGTGTGATGCGTCACTTTGCGCGACTCGAGCTATAAGGATAGGAAAGAGAGAAGAAGAAGAAAAAAAAGCGAGCGAGAGAAAAATGAAAGAGCTCTCGCGTTGATGGGGAGAAAATCGAGAGGATGAAGGGAATAAAGGAGTCGTTGAGACGTTAATCACCCGATAATGAATGTCGCAAGAGTCGCACCCGTCGTGAACGATAACTCGCGAGTCGCTCTCTCGTCAAATATTGATCCGGATCTATTCGTAGATTGAACATTTTTTTTTCTTTGTTCGCGCGGGGCGTCGAGCGATCTGCCAAACAAAATAGCAGAAAGTTTCGCGACGGCACAAATATTTGCCGCTTCATGCGGCGAGATGCGCCTTTTGATTGAACTCAAATATTACGCTTCGTTCGACTCGTTGTGTGTCTATTAGAAATCGAATGAAAAAAAAGTGGGTGTACGGTGTGTTTCGAAGCGAAAACTATGTACGATGTTGTTTTGAATTGGATTTCAAAATCAAGTCCTTTTTTATCGAAGAGGCGATCGAATGACGCAATTCGTTCGACGATTACTCGATATGTGTATAGGATTTTTCGAAAAACTCGTGATTTAAATTTTATACTCGAGAGAAGTCGGGACGAGCTTTTAGTGTTCTCGAAGAATATATTACGCAGATACCGAGTTCGATTTCTCCTTTCCGGATAGAACAATAAATCAGACTTCAAATACCCCTTGACCGTTTAGATCTAAACTGATATAAAGCTTCTTCGGTATAGAACGAATGAAAGTTTGTATAGCTGATGCTAAAAATAACGGGGAAAATTGCCTTCGATACCGAATGGGACAATGATAAATTGAATATGAGAGAAATAATTGTATAGGAGTTGACTAAAACTAAATGAAAGTATTGCGAAGAGTTGGCCCTTAAAAGTTTGGACAATAGCAAGGATTCGACGTTTTATATAGTTATACCGATTGGACGCTACGTCGTTATTAATTTCCCAAACAAAAGCTTCTTCTAAAGTTAATTAAATTGCTTGGAAATATCCGAGGAGAATGCACTATAAAGACATATTCAAAGTTTAACTGAAGTTAATTATCGTAATTCACTGTCGCCTGTGAGGTTACTCGTGATGTAAAGGGAGTAAAATAAGCGCCTTATTAATTTGATAAGAATTTCAAGACGCTTCAGTGGGAAAATTCTTTTAGACAGATAATTTCATCCGAATATCTTGATATTGCATGTAAAAACGTTTGCTTGTTAAGGGAAATCGTGATCGAGGAATCAAGTCGAGCTTTCAATACACTGTTTTGAATTGGAAATCCTCGATTCTTTAGAACCTTTTCTCTTTCAAAAATTCCTCTTAAAAAAAACAGACTAATTAATAATCGAATGGAGATGTAACAGGAAATGTATATTACGTCAAAAGTAAACCCTTCAAATTCCTAGAACACCGGCTAGTAATTGAAAGGCTGGATTTGATTTAAGTTGGACACAGACATTTGCGTACACTGGAATTTCCAATTAAATTTCTCAATGAAAACTTTTTGCATTCGCGCTAAGTTTCCGCACGTTCTATATATATAATATCAATCGATTCTTGATACCTATAACGTACAATCGCATTATTGGAATTCACCTCTGCATAGCCGATGCCCATTACTGAACCTACTTTTATAAGTTTATTTAACAATACATCCATCACCACTGCTAAAAATAAAGTCACTCAACATATCACAAGACGAAAGTCAACAATCCGCACTCGAAAGGAAAATCCAGCCCCTCAGCATTCCTGCACCGGCATATATATAAATTCAATCGCATACCACACGCGTATAATCTCCCCCTACCATTATCTCACGTCCTACACCCCAGCGACACATTACAAAAGCTCGTCCATATAACAATAAAGCAACTCACCGAAGCGGACTCGTCGCAGCCAAGGAGTGCGTAAAAGTCCTCGTCCTCGCTCGGCTTGTAGTTCAGCACGTCGTCGACGACGCTCATCTCTGCTCTATATATATACTACTTTCTATATAACTATTCCTCTCTCCACCTCCTTCTCGTCCTTCGTTACTTCTCACCCTGCCTAAACACAGTGAAAAAAAAGGCAAACAAAATAAAAAATCGTCTTCGTCTTCTCTCAAAGATACAACAAAAATCTAGTTCGAAGCAAGCGCGCAACCTGTTGCCCGTGAGTCCGCGCGCGCGTTACTCTAATATATACGCGTATGTGTGTGTGTGTGTCTCTGTATATACCTATATATGTATATATACGTATATCCGCACCAGTTTATAATAGTATATTATGAAAAGCGCGAGAAATAGCGGGTGTGCAGAGAACGGTTGACTGAGACCAACTGACTCGGGGTGGCCGATATTCCCCGGGAAATCTATCCGCGTTGCTGCGCGCGTGCGTCTGTCTGTCCTGGAGACTCTGCGCAGTACGAGTCGCGCTGCTGCTGTATGTGGAGAGAGAAAGAGAGAGAGAGAGATAGATCGATCCTACTCCAGCAGATGCTGCGATGCTTGCTCGCGAAAAATAAGGGGCTGGCAATTCACTTATCGCAGAGCGCGCGCGAGACCTTTAATTAAGCGACGCGGAAATTCAACGCTTAATTGCTAGCGTTAATCAGCTGGTTAAGTCGTCTAAGCTTGCTGCTATACCCTCCCGAGGGCTTTCTCTCCTCTCTCTCTCTCTCTTTTTTATTATTATTAGTCGAAGGCTTTGCTTAGTGGTGGTCGTGTGGATTATTGGAGATTTTTGGAGTTTCCCAAGAGACCGATTTCCCTTATCCGGAGGGTTTACTCGAGTTTCCGGGAGGAAAGTACCTCGATGAAGTTAGACCTAATTCGCTTTCTTGTTTCGAGAGAGAGAAAAAGAAGCTGATGTCGACGAGAATGTTGTGTCTTATATACAGAGCTTGGTGAACGAGAGAGAGAAGCACGTGTGTGTTGCATTGGATCGAGTTTTCTCGAGGACTGAGATTGTTTGTGGCATTGATTCTCGGCGAGTAAAGATTTTGTTGTTTGTTCTTCTTGTTGGGAGGGATTCTATTATAGCCATGCTGCGGTTGGAATAACTTGCGATTATGAGAAATGATATTTTTTTTAGCCTTGTGTATTTGCGTATACCCACGATTTTATACAAATAAAAAATGATAAACTTGATCCTCTCCGGGATATACTCTGGTGTTGAGCAAACAGAAATTAATGAAAATCTATATACCGATGCGAACTGTTGCTTTTACTTTATTTATCGATCTTTATGGTATATTCCGCACAAAATATTAACATTTTTCCGTGACCTACATTCTCCACTAAATCACATTACGTGCGCTTGAACACCTCATCGAGATTATGACTCTAATGGTATTTTATAAATCAATTATGTTTAGAAATAATGATCTTTGTTTTAAAAACAGGTATTGCTGCAGCGTTTCTCAATCAAGTTTTTGCACCATTATATATTTATGTTGATGTTTAATAAACGATCTTATAATTATAAGGCGTTCTGCAAAGTGTATTCTGTTTAATATAAAGATTCGATATAACAGCGCAACATTATCGAATGAAATAAAAGAAATATCAATTTGTGATGAAAAAAAAGTTTCGCAATTACGAGTCGTTATGCAACAACCTCACATATAACTCGCGTTAATGAAAAATAATCAAGTCCATTTCATAGAAAAACAATTTGACGTACTATACGTTCCTATGTAGTAGCTATATATTGCACATAGCTCTTGTTATTCGCTCTGCTCTAGCACATCTCGTTCACCGAGTTAATGTCACAAACCCAATAAAAATCAAACCTCACGTCACACACTCGTGCACATCACCTTGAAAATTCACTATTTCTTAGTTAAGAAATAGAATAAAAAGACAAACAACAACAAACGAAGCAACTATACGAACACGTGTTTAAAACGACGCATATGTGATGCTCGAGAGCATCAAACGTCAACTGCGCGAACGAAAATCTCGGTGAGAAACCAGCTGTAGCGTTCTCGACGACGACTTTCACTCGCAGCGAAGAAGCAAGATCATTGTTGACCTTGTTGTGCGTCAAGTGGAAGGGGCCGACTGTCTCTCTCGCGCTTCATGCTCTGACTTACCGACTGGAAAATCACGGAATACGATGAACGATATTATGCTCTTAACGATACTTTAAAAAATGATTTAGTAGAGTGTCTTCTAAAGTATTGAGAAAATGGACAGACTGTGAAACGATTTATTTTACAGTTTCCAATCAGTGCCACGTACATTTTGTTTGGAAAATAAAACCAGGATGTCATATAACTGTGTGTTTTAATTTCCATTTTTTAATTGTTTTTTTTTTTTAAAAGCTCTGGTTCCAGTTTTACTTTGTTCAATAAAACTGTTATTGCCGCATTCAGTATTTTTATCAAATAAATCTTCTATATACGATATATAGCTATACGCGCGATAGCGTTTGATCGAGTTCTATGAAGACGAAAAATACACTGTTTTCAGAATTCAATTTCGACTTCACCGTTCAAAAGTCAATTCAGCGTTTTCCGCAAAAATAAATTTCTAATAAAAAACTGAGCAAAAATTAAACTTGAGCGAATAAATTGAAAACCGTGTATAGGAGTCATTCAAATTACACGGGATCAACGAATTTCACAGGGACTTCATTTAAATGTTAATGACACGGCGCAGCGCTGCAGTGTCGAGCGAATTTCCTGTAATGGAACCTTTAGTGCGTGAAATTTCAGCCCCAGAGAAATCGACTGCATTGAATGCCACGATTGATGAAAAGCATCGACTATTTGCATACGTTTACACCCACGTATATATCTATGTATACACACGTGGGATATATTGGTGTCTGGAATTTGCGTCACCTACTCTCTCTCTCTCTCTCTCTCTCTCTCTCTCTCTCTCTCTCTCTCTCTCTCTCTCTCTCTCTCTCTCTCTCAACGTGATGTGTACTTAATCGATATGGAAAATCCAGTAAATTCGGTGTCTTAGATAGAAGCCTTTATAAAAGCTCTTTGAACCTTGTTTCTAGCCCGATATTACCTTTTAAAACAAACATACGCTACTTTTGCTTCAAATTAAAATTTAAAACTATATATAATACATTCTTGTTAAGAGTACATCTTGGAATACAGAAGAAATGTTATAATTGCTTTGAAATTGTATACGCGCGAAAAATTCTTTGTAAAAGGTTTCTCTTTATATATAAGCGTATACTGTAGCCGGCAGGTGGTTCCATTTACTCTCCATTCAAAAAGATACTCTCTTATATATACCGACAGCAATTAAAATTTTTCGCAAACTTTAGAGCCGCAGTGAAGAGAGAACCCGAAGAAGAAACAACAATGTGTACTTTATGCTGTTCATAAAAACTTTAACGTTCTCACAAAAGGTATACCTATATATGTATACGCAGAGCCGAGCACACAACGCTGTACTAATTTTCAGTATAATGTTGAAAGTCCGTACATTCGGTAAATTAAGAGTTTTTCGAAAACCAAGTGCTCTTATTTTTATATTTACACTCAATTTTCTTAATTAGACACCGTTTGCTACGTTTTAATCACATTAAAGTACTGTACATTGTGTAATACATCAAGCGTGTAACTTGCTCTTAATTAGCTGGGTGTATAGTCGAAATATTTATCGCTGCTATGCAGTACTTACTCTCTTGAAGCGTAAGTAGTTACGTTTTTCCAACAATTTATTGCTTCTGTCTTGAAATTCTAAAATGACGCAGAACGTCTTTCAGCATTCAAATATCGACTCGTCTTCAAAGCTACAAAGCTTTTTCCATTTCGAAAATTTCCGACCTACTTCTAGAAGGGCTCTCCAGCAACCTATATATACATTTCCCAGCTTTTATCACTCCTGTCACAGAGTAAGAAACGTATAAAAGACCAGTTCTCCAAATCTCCTAATTTCTCCCTTTAATCCCAATATTCCTCAGCAAACACACCAGCACCAGCTGTCCCTCGTGAAACCACACGCTATATAGCGTCGCATCCTCCTTTGTCCGCACTTGTCGATCCACTTCACTCCTCCGTGAAGCACAAAGGCTGTACGCTAGGATTCGATAAGCTTCGAGCTTGCAACAAAACCCTTCAAGTCTCGCAATATATATACACATACACCTCCACGACAAGAAGGGTACCCAGCGCGTTTCGCCTTAATTGGAGCGAGAGCTTTATATAGATCGTCGATTAGAGCTTTTCAACCGGTGCTTGGAATCGATTTTTCAAACGAGCTACAATTAAAAAACTCCTTGAGTGTAGTATCCGCACAAAGAGCGCGTCAGCTGTTTGAGACTTTCCGAAAACGCACGATGACTCGCTATATATATATATAATAATACGTTATACTCCGAAACAGAGTAGTACACACGCCGGCACTAACCTTACCCTCACTCTTCTCTCGATCCCAAGAAGAATCACAACTCTGTGCAGCAGTAGCGGCGGCGGCGGCGGCGGCGGCTCTCGTTGAGATTATACAGCGGCAGGAGAGGAAGAGTCTCGTTTAGTCGGTCGCTGGCACGGTCCCGAGATGCAGCAGCGCGCCTCTGTCTCAAACTGAAGCTATTTAAGTGTAAAATATACTTGGGCTGTATTTTTTTCTCGGTGTAATCGGCGAGCGCGTGTTTTGGTTAATTGTTGGATCTTAACAAGTGGACAGTTGGATGGACGCTATGGATTCTACCTGATTCTCGTATTTTTTATAATTATATAGGTAAGTTAAGAGTCTGGTGTGTATATAAAGTTATGGATCGAGGCTGTCGACGAGCTTTTCCTCTCTGCAAGCTCGATCTGCTGCTTGCGCAACAGCAGGGCATTCTATATATCGTATAATTGGCTCGGTTCGCGAGTGTCTTTCGTAAAACTGGCAGAAAGCTTGGAAATCGACTGATTAACGATTTCACGGAGAGTCTGTGTCTGTGTGAGAGATCGATATGGGCTCTTTATTCGAGACACACGGCGACGACAATGCGCCTGCATAGCTGGCAATTTTCGTATGTGGGAACATCAGCGATGATGTATAATACAGTATAGACGGGAAAATTAAGCGTGTATACAAGTGATTTCCCGAGGATTAGAATTTTATTGAAGCCTGAATGACTAATTTTCACACGCGTTGTCCGATGACTTCCAGCTTTAAAAGAAAAGAAACCGTCAAAACCTCTGGAAGCAGGAAAAAAAGGCTTACCGCAGCCTCACTCTCACACCCACATCGGGGGTAAACAATATTTCTCTCATCTGCACGCGCCGCTGCAGCAGCAGCCGGTGTAAATCCGCGCCAATGCCACCGTCTGTCTGCCACTGCCTCAAATATATATATATATACACACATACTATACTATACTCGAGAGATCCATGCAGCGCCCGGATAAGCAGCGCGGCTACACACGTATACACCTCTCTCTCTCTCCCTCGTCGGAGAGAAAGACGAAGAGAGAGAGAGAGAACAACTCGGAGCCAGATGAGTGGGTGGCTTTGACGCTCGGCTAGAGGCCGGTCAGCAGTCAGTCGACGCTTTCGTCGGCGCACGGATATTCAGCTGCGGGAGTTTGCTGTGTCACGTGGTCGCCGGAGATCGGCAGTTTTTTTATTTTTTGACTGTATTTATATCCTTGTATTATTAAAAAACAAAATATATTGCGCGCGTGTGGATGTGTGTACATCGGAGTGTGAGAAAGAATAGAAGAGACATGGAAATCAGAGCGCAAGTTTAACTTCGACTCCGGTGAGTACAACATCACTCGGCCGCCGAGTAAACGGACTATAAATAATCCCCCGAAAAATACGCGTTGCGCGCGTGTACGGATTCTTAGATACTTACACACTCGTGTCTATTATACACGCAAGCGAATTATACTCGGAAAATTAGCAGTAGTATAGTAAGGGACATTGGTTTTTAATGGGATTGTAATTCGATTTTTCAAGCCGCGCAAGCTCGAAATGGGTCGTTTAATAACTGCGCGAGGAGATATATAGAACGTTGCAGTGCATCAGTAGAGAGAGAGAGAGAGAGATTGCGAGTATATAGTATATATGGAGAGCGCGGGATCGAGGGCAATTATAATCACGGCTGATGTTTAAAAGTCATCATCAGAGGTCGATTCGGCCCGCGGGCTGCTGATGTATGTATTAGAGCCTGGGTTTATAATTATTCCAAGCGATCGGTATGATTACTTTTCAAGCTATATACTGACGTTATTAATGTCATATCGATCAGTTATACACTGTGTGTATTCGAAATAATTTAGTCGCCCGCATATATAACACCTCTCCCTTTTAACCGTCAAACTATCCCCGTATAGCTCATTCAAAAGAGAAGCATCTCTTCTCACATTCGGCATATACACTATATATAGAGATAGTAGCAAAGCCTCGTGTGTCCGTATATCACTTACCTCATCAAGGCCCTGCCTCTGCGCTAATCCGACAATTTGCTCTACTCTCTCTCCCATCAAATTACATCACGCGCACGGCTGTTTACCGCGATTTCCTGTCAGGCTCGCATCTAAAAAAGACTCGCCGAGAACAAACGAACAAATATCGAGTCTGATCGTAAAAGTATCCAGGTCCCAAAGGCGGCCAGTTGGCCGAGCGCAGGGCCCATCTGGCCAGCACGTGTAGTGCAAGCCGTTGAATTTTCTCTTCCTCTCTTTCTCTCTAGGCTTATACTGTTGGCGCATTTCGCGGTGGGCCCGGGCACGTCCTCTTTTTTTTTTTCTTCTCTAGGAGCCCGCGCGCGCGCCTTTTCTGTGTTATAAGCGCACGAGAGAAGTGGTCGATTTAGCTGCGCCCTGATGAGTTTTTGCTCGCGTGGCCTTGTGGTGTTTTTTTTCTTTTACGTGGGGAGTGTTTAAGTATTCGAGATTTTTGCCAGTGGGGTTTTTCAAGTGACCTACAAGAGAGTACGAATTGTAATAACGATTTTCTATACCTTATCTGTTTCTTGATTATGTTTTCTTATCGTCATTATGTCGTGCAATTATTAGAAGACGTAGAAACGTTTGAACTTGTCTAATGTAGAAAGTAGCTTTATATATGAAACGTTAAATATACACTTTGTACACGTGTGGAATAATTTGACTGCTCTACATATACATCGACATCATGGTTAATGAAAATCAATCAAGTCTCGAAATCCCTATACACCAAAAGCGCATTACAAACTGACAATCTGACTGGCCGTAAGCATCAACACCGACATAATCCCAACAGCAGCTCGGCAAATCCGCAGCTTCTCACACCGCGCGACATCGACCCAGTTGTATATATATGTATTATACAGTATATACACACATACGCCGTGTGCATAATAAAGCCGTTAAAGATCTCTTCGCCAACAAGTCGCATATATACTTCGTTTCATATATATATTTATATACGTACAATATACATATATATACAGCGAGAAAAGCGTCAAACTAAATCCAACGCCCGACGTTATTAAAAGCTCTCGGCAATTCCGCGGGAATTAAGCTCGAATATACACTATACAACACATATACCTATACTACACAAGGTGAAGGCGCGAACGCAGCGTAACCGAAATAATTAATTAACGCGCGCAGCCGCGGAATTCTGGCCAAGTATATAGGTATATGCGCAATAGTGCGGCTTGCGGGACACGCTCTTGTGGCCGGGATAAGTGGCTAAGGATAAGTTCGAGTGCTTGGTCGAGGAGTCGTGATCGATTCTGCTTTTTTGCTGGTGATGGCGATTTTGTTATTTTCTTCTTACCACGTATTTATTATGTTAATAGGTTTTTAAATATTATGTGGATACGAGTTACATGTAATTAATATTGACACTGATGACAATCTTCGGGAGCAGAGAAGTCAAGGTGCTAAACATGCAGATTAGGTCTACCGCTTGTAATTCGATTATACTAGCGATCGTATCACTTAGTGCTTTCGGATTAGATTATGTACTAACTTTTCGGTAAATTACACGTGCGTCGCTCAATTGACGAATGGAAATTGTTGCTTCTCGCTTTAATTATATACAAATTTTATAATAATACATTGAAAAATAAAAAAAAGCTCGGCGCGTGTCTTTTCGGCGGCAGATGCGCGCACACGACCGCCACCTTGGGGGCAAAAGCAGGTGGACGCGACTCTCTCGCGCGTGTGTGCTGCGTTAAGTATTTTATATATAAGTCTAAGTTTAGACCTCAGCAGCAACAGCGCTCACGTCTTTTTCGTCGTCGTCGTCGTCGCGCATACGAATGCGGGTCCGTTTCACGATGACGAGCGCTGCTCTGATGACGTTTGCTTTTCAGTTTTGTGCTTACTTTCTTCGTGAACGTTTCTTTTCTAAAGGCACTAAGTGATACGGTCGCTCTTAATTATCGTTTTTCGTGTATTTTTGTGTTATGGAGGATCGAGGATGACGGTATGTTTGGCTTTAATTCATTGCGTATCGGAATACAAGTGTGAAGGTTGATATAATTAATTTCTTTTATCAGTGGGGTCAGCGAACTTGTTCGTGAGGATGATCGCAAAAAACGCGGAAGTATATACGTATTTGAATTTACAAATGATTCTAGTGCGTCTTAGAACGAGTTTCAGAATTCGACGGGACACGCGAGGAGTGAATTTTGATTTAACGTCTCCTCTATGCATATCAATCAAAAGACACTCCCGAGTAATCTTAAATGACGATAATTCCACCAACAAGTTAGGAATTTAAAAAATCTAGCTCACAGCAAAACAAACGTCGCTTCTCATAGAAAAGCTCATTTATATATTTGTATTTTAAAAAATCGGCGCACCGCACACTACTTTTCAAAAATAGACTGCCCCGACATCTCGCATTTCAAAACAAACGTATTCCCGCTGCGTTATCTCTCGGAAAGCTCGCACTCTCTTCCATCCCCGCGTCATTCCTCACAACGAATCAAAACAAACAGCGTAAAAAAGACTCTGAAAGAATACATCACACACGCAAAGCTTGCATAGCATCTTCTCTCTCTCTCTCTCTCTCTCTCTACATATATATTATATATTGTATTCATTTATTGCGCAACGGCAGACTAGAAAACGTTCCGCAATCTCGGCTGCAGCATCGGTATATAGTATAGTCCCTTCGAGAATTCCTCGTCGCGCGGCAGTAGCTTTCTTCTTCTTCTTCTCTCTCGGGCCGAAGGGTGACTTAAAATAGACACCGCGCGCGTGCAATCAACTCTTCCCCCTCTCCACTCGGTGCTGTGAAGAGAAAGAGAGGGATTCACCTCTTTTGTATATCTCAGGCGACTTATTTATCTCTCTCGTTTTGGCTTTAGTCGATTTTCACGCTAAGTTTGGAAGGCGCGCGATTTACCTTGATATGAATATGCGAATTATTGACAATATTTTTAGAGAGAGCATCGCGTTGTCGTATGGAGTTAATATTAGTCTTTTGGCACAAATCGAGAGTAATGAAGTTGAATATGGAAAGACGCGATAATACCCAGTGGATATAAAAGTCATGTACAATATTTTACTGGCGATATTTGTATGCCGATAATCGTTTCAGGAAGAAAACGTTTTATTGTATCGTTAAATCCAAACAACTTTTCTTATCGTTCTGTGTTTACTCCAAGCTACTGTGTGTATAGTGCAGTGTTTATGTACGAAGATATGTATTACTGAAACTCGCGCATGAAACGAGAATAATCGAGAGTATAGCGTATGTGGCCACTTACTTTTATCTATAATACTAAAAATAAATTGCATAAGCCGATTGCAAAAGAAAATTTTCGTCCGGTATCTTCAATCGAATGACTATCCTGGATTGATATAGGAACGTAAAACTCTTTTTTTAGGCCCACTTGAAATCCTTTTTATGTGATACTGTATTTCGAAATCGGAGGCTTAAATTTAGTATCTCCAATATTTTCTTATCTGTGGATCCTTTTCTTATTATAATAATTTTTTAAAATGTAATACTTAATTTACTTTCTTAATCAGTTAATATAAATTTATAAATGTAACTTGACCCACATGGAATATCTGAATCAAAAAATCTCCAGTACTGAGCTTTCCCTCGTCTCACGTCAAGCTCGTCATCTCCTCCAACACCATACCCACACATCTTATCACTTTCGCCAACGTCTCTCGACTCATTTTTATAAAACACATCGCGTGCGAAAGCTTGCAAGCTTATATTTCGTCAGATACAGTCTAGGACGAAACTTCAGCGAAAGCTCAGAAAGAAATAAAGAAACAAAGCTCGCGCGCAAGGTCGAAAGTTTAGTTTGAAAATCAGGTGCGCAGAGCCTCGTAAAGCTAGATTAATTTCCAACGCGACGGAAGAATTCCAACCAGTCCTCGACGCAGGTGTGCTTTCATTCTTAAAAGAGCTTCCATTCGCGAAATGACGTGGGATTGGAATTAATCATAGCTTTTACGGTTTTAATCTCGGACTTGAATTTTTCTAGGGACACAGCTTGTACATATACTTTGCATAAAATTACGTGGTATATAGAGGAGTTACTCTCGGCGAATGTAAAAGAACAACATAGACAAGAAATATGCCCAGTCGTACATCTCTCTCACGACTTGGACAAAAACAAATTCCAAAAGGAGCCTCGAGCATACCTCCACGGCTCCGAGAGATAAGGGAGGAATTTCGCGATCAAAAGCGGCCGAGAGAAAAAGAAAGAATCCTCTCTCTCTCTTCTATACGTGACACGAGTGTAAAATTCCTCGACTAGCGCGCGCATGAAGTGAGAGAAAGTGAAAGCAGCAGCTGAATGGACCTGGTGCAAGCTATAAATATGTAGGGCCTATTTCCAGAGGCATGAATGAACTTCGGCTTTATATCGACGCGCAAGTGCAAGTGCTCTCTCTCTCTCTCACTTTCGCAGTTTCAAGTTTAATTATACGAAGGGAAAGTGTATGTGGTCTCGTGGCCTTTGTCGGGACAACACTATATACATACGCGTCTTGAAGTTTTGGATAGGCTTTGAAGGTCGAGAGAGATTCCAATGCGTTGGTTCGATGGAGTTTTAATTGAAGGTTGAGTATATATGAGGAAAAGGAAAGTGCTTTGCGTTTGTGGGAAATGGAGAAGTTTGGGGGGATGCTGTTGCCTGTGGTTGCAGTTTGGAATTTTGTTTGTCGGTTGTTGGAATGGGAGGAAAATTGTTGTGGCCGTTTATTTTCGCGGAAATAACGAACTCTCTTCTATACGTATATTCATTTTTTGCTGAAAAATAAATATTTGCATTGCGTGAATTGGAAAATGTAACAAATATAACGTTATGCTAACCATACATCGTTATTGGTTAAAAAGTCAGCAATAAATATAAAAGTATCTAGTGTTACACAGTACTCTGCTGCATTCCAATTATATACATATAGCAGTTTTTTTAAATCAACGTAATAAACAATAAATACACCTTTTTCTGTTTCAGGAAGCCCGCTATAGACACCTGCTTATCGTCCAATAAACCAGAGATCTCAAAAATGGCTGTTGGTAAGTCCATTAATTTCTATTTCTCTACCACCACCATAAATCTCTATATACACACAAACCCCATCCCAATTAACTCTCCTAATAATAAAAACAGCAAACTCGCATTCCCAAGACATTCGCATCAGAACGACTCAGCCATACATCATCAGTCGCGCAGAGGGTCATTACACCTGGCATTTCTCACACCTTCCATACATCATCAGTCGTTGTCTCTCTCAGACGTCACTAACCATCCTGTTTATCATTCCCACGCGTTATAGCACATTAACTAACAGCGCTATACACTATACTCATCCGTAATTCGTCGCACGAGCTTGTGTATATCGATCTCCTCTCGCTTTTACATTCGCGAAAATGAACATATATACAAGCTGCAAGCACATACACACCTGGTGCAAGTATATAGCGGCGGCGGCAACTCGTGAGCGATTTCTCAATCAGGATCGTCGGAGGTTCTCTATTCTATTTTTCTCTATACCCGTTTCCGGCGAGCATAACACGCGTCTGGAACGCGTAATCGCGTCCTTTGCGTCACTCGCACTTTTTTCTCTGTCGTCGAACGACTGATCGTTATACACGATTTGTCTTTCTTCTTTTTTGTATGGGTTATTTTTCGACTGATGCTGTATGGCTTCTCTCAACGCTCTCGGTGTTTTGTCGTCGGCAGCAGCTCTTGAAACGAGGAAAAAAGAAAAAGTGTGATATAGGAGAATCTTTGACGAAGTATTCTACCGAGATAAACGCGAGATAAACTCTCGGCCTCGAGTTTATTAAACCTTGTTGGACACTACGTCAAAAGGGGATTTTGTTTTGATCCAAGCGTTCGAAAACCGCAGAGAACTCTTTGATCTTCCGTATTGTAGGAAACGTGTTTAGAGATGTATATACTGTCGGCTGGTCCTCTGCTGCTGCGGTATAATATCAGATCTCATCGGGTTCCTTTGATCCTCGCCTGTAGTTGCTACTGACGTGCCGTTGAAATACGAAATGTATAGTCGTACTTTCTGGATTATAAATCGAAGGACACGCTCGCGCTTTGACCGTTTGATAATAATAATGTTATATTATAAATATCGAACTTTATATAGTTAACGAACAAAGTCTATTAGTCTTCGTTCCACGAGAGCATATACGCAAAGTTCTAATCAATCTCAAGTTCCTGCCGACCATTAATCTTCTCCTTTCGCGAAATTCCATTTTTCAGTCTGCTCGACGCCCTTTACGTTCTCTCTCTCTCTCTCTCTCTCTATACTGGTAAACAGGCTATATTCCAGCAAAGCTTTCGCCGCAGTATAGTTTCATAACTCGCCGTCAGTGCAAAGCACACAAACCGGCGGGTAGAAAACAATAATTACGTAGATCCGAGAAGGCCGAGAGAGTAGGCGGGAAAATCGTAAAAGCCGCCTTAATTCAAAACAGTTGGCGCGCTTCCGGCGCATCTTTTCTCTCTATATACTCGTACACGTGTGTGTCTGCAGTCGGCTGTATGCATATAAGCTGAAGAGAGAGTGCGATGCTATAAGAGTGTAGAGAAAGAGAGGATAGACGAGAGACGGAGAGGAAAAAAGAGACGAGTATATATGCGGCGTTTAATATTTACAATGCGACGTCCGGTCCCTTATATATATATGTATTCTATGCTGTATTATTTTCGTTCGCCAGTCAGCCCTTTTAAGAGCTTCGCATACAGTTTTCAACAACGCACATCAGAAGCAAAAATATTTATCGCTATTATCGAATATTCATATAATTTAATCGCGGCTTATTGACTCCAATCAACCCTTTGCATCAAACGCTCGCGCGACAGATTCAATTTAACGGGATACGTATAACGCTTGTATATGTATACACGTTTTCCAGCAGTGCGCGCATCAATCTAATTAGAGGCCAATTAGCGAATAAAACCCGGCAACTTCCTCTGTCAATGGGAGAATTAAAAACGCGAGGCACTTGAGAAAAAAAGAAACAAAAGATGAGAAGAAAAAGAACAAAGCCATCCCTCAATTCGCGACAATTGGAGCTAATCGCGCGTGTTATTGTGTATATATGCTGCAGCGAGATATGAAGAAAAAAAAGGATATAAGCGATGCTTCAAAGGACGAAGGCGCCGACTTCTCGTGTATATGGGTCCTTTTTACTGCGCGGCTTCTTTTGGGCTCTGTAGTTTATATCTCAAGTGCGAAATCCGTCGAGTGTTATTCCTGGGATTTCGTAAATTGCCTCTGCATCAGCCTCTTTTGATTTTCTCATCGTAAATCATAACTTAATATATTTTCCTAAACAATTACACATCCCAATACTCATTTAAATACACTCCCCACTCAAACATAACCACCCCCCACTCATATCCACAGACAATCCGTCGTACTTCTCCTTACGAGGCGCCGCCGACGCCTCCACCAGCAGTAGCCACCATCAAGCATCCGGTACTGCAGTAAGCAGTTCGTCGCGTGGCTTCGGAGGCTTCTTCCGGCGGAGCAATAAGTCCGTCAACAACAAAGCCGCTACCATCAGTGGTATCCCTCAGAACCAGCCGAGTATAGTCATGAGTCCGAGAAACGAACGTTCACTCGGTCATCATCAGAGGAGGAGTTTAAGGAGTTTGTTCAGGTCAGCCAGTGCCAGTGCTGACTGTGAAAAGACCCGACAGTTTCTCAAAGGTGAACCCAGACCCTCGGATGTGGCTCCGCCCTCGCCGTATCTCAATGGCAGGTGAGTTGTATATATATATATACCTGTGGTCGACGCTGTGGGGGTTTTGCGGTGATGTATTATATAGGGTTTGCGTCGTATATTATCTACCTGTAATCCTGCATTGGAAACTCGGTACATATTGTTACGTAGCGCGTGTTGTTTATTGGGATGGAAATTGATGGGATTGACTTAACGATCGAACGCGTTATTATTTCATATTTACATGCAGGAAACGCGTTTTATTAAAATTCATAACTCTCGCATCCGCGGAAGAGTTTATTATTATAATACGACGATAAACAAGCTAAATTATAATTTAAGCATCGGGAAAATGCGTCGCAGTCTGGGTCAAGTATATTTTAAAACGCGCGCGATACATGCAAACAGGTACTTGAACCAGAAAGGCAGGATACATAAATTGATGAATCTCAAATTCACGACATTCGTCGAGCTTCGTTATAATTTGAATTCGGGTCAAAAGCTCTGAGAGCTCGACTGCACTTTGATTAAAAAAGTTTTTGTTATAAGCATTATTCAGGTATCAGAACTGTAATTAAACTTTTAATTTCTTTCGCAGATCTCACATACACACCGAATCAGCCAGACAACACAAAGGAGCGCGTCGTAACGTTCCGAAATCGCCGAGTGAGTTGCTCAATATGGATATGATATTTTGTGGTCTACCGGGTGAAAATGGACCTGGAAGTCTTCCGGTTCAACCTCGACGTTGCGAGGAGAATGATTATTATCGATTCGAACGGGATTCCGATTGTGGTAGCGATGCTGCGACGTTGACTCTCGATGATGTTGACGATACGAGGAGCTACTATAATCTCACTGCCACTTTGCCTAGTCTGGTAAGTAAATTACAGAAATGTAGTAAAACGTCCAAAAGTTGCTTCTAGTATTGTATCAACTTTTTATTGACTCGATCAACCTTAAAATTTGTATCTTGATCACAATTATTTAATTCAACAACAAATTATTATTATTTATCATTACCTACGATAAATTCAAAGCATCGAATAGTATGTTCAATAAACTATAAAACCTACATCCAACTCGACAATCTTCCCATTCAAACCACGACTCACCCAAAACCGTCCATCAAACAGGGCAGTCCAATGTACTCGAGTATGGGCAGACCTCGACGGCAGCCATACCAGCAACAACAGCAACAACAGTTAACGGAAGCCCAACAGAAACGTCATCGTCGACGACACTCGATCGGCACGTTTCTCGATCGCGACAAATGTGCAGTCGGTTCATCCTCGACGATGTCCTCACGAAAGTCGTCCCATAACGGCAACAAGTCGACTGATCTCATAGTCGAACCCGACGTAACCGAGATCGCCGAGGACTGCCCGAGAATCGCTGCCAGATTGGCCAGGCACGACAGAATCGGTAAGTTGATATTTATTCCGAATATCATTATCCGTCTTTTATACATCAGGCATTCTCGATCAAAATGCATTAATATCACACGTATATACACGTGTATTTTAATCGCGCATTGTTTCGGCACAGTAGCGAAACGAATGTATATCGGGTAATAATAATACACCGCGAGTATAACCGAGAGAATGGGCTAGTAAAATTACATTCAATGCCTGATGAACTGGTTATTATCTGCGCGCTCTCGGTTTATGCGCGCGCGTATACGACATTACCCACGACAATGACTTTGATTGCGCGCCCGCATAATCAATCTGTATGCGTGTAATGCGTGCGAGCTCGTATGCGTACGTGTTATTAAACCATAGAGGGATTTAATGTAAAATAGATTCAGGTCAACGCGATGCCGAGGAATATTATATTTATTTATACACTATGACATGTGTATACAGCATCGATCTTCATTTTTATTATACTCGGAATCTGATGAAATTTTTCGCGCGACGCAACAAACGAGAGAGTATACGAAATTCATAAATCACGCTGACAGGAAACGTCGCTTTTCATATACAGGCGTATTTTTGAAAAAAAAATTCACTCGTATTCTTTATATTAAAGCGTCTAAATCGAAAGGCCAGCGACATCTTTCGTTGACTCTTATAATAATATATACACGATACGACGCGTGTCATCCGGAAGCTTGCGGTTTCGTGATGCGGATAACGTTCGTCCTTATAGACATAGATGCAGCTGTGGTGCGACTATTTTTAGACTCCATTCTTAGAAGAATGTATATTACTCAGAGAATACGAATTTCCTTTTAAATAAAAAACTTTGTTGTCCTCCTGAAAAAGCTTCAGGGTCACCGACCTTCAAGCTCGCAAAAGAAGCATCAGCCCGAATAAAAAGCCAAAGGGACATCATCGTGTCTTCCATACACACATATAAAATCCAAAAATACGCACTATACACCTCCCTATAAAATCCATCATAACAGCCTCCTCTCGCACCTCTAAATATAATACGACTTTAGCGCGCATATATATAATACGACTTCTCTACTCTTCCATTCCGAGACATTTCGCATAACGCCTATTTCTGCGCACATACTCCCTTATTATTTTTACGCCCCCGCATGTATATAAGAGACGGCTCGCAGACGCTCTATTTTTACGACTCGCTGCTGCAGTGCGTTCTGCTGTCACTGTGTGGGTTCAAGCTCCTCGAGAGAATATTATAGCTCGACGACTTATCGCGTTTTTTTGCTCGTTTCTTATTTTCCGTCCCTTATTTTATAGGTATACGCTGATATGTGTATGTGCATTAGGTAAATTGTGTGTATATAGGCGAGGGTGTGGACTTTTTACAGAGCGTCATTTATATAGAGGGCCAGGTGGATCGTTTCAGGCCGAGCGGTGTTGACTGCTGGAAAAATAAGGGATGTGTGTTTGTTGGCTCTGATAATACGCGAGCTTGCACGAGTTATGGACGCTTGTGTGTGTGTGTTTTCTCTTGTAGATCGGACGCGCGCAATAAATTATTGTGTAATTATACGCAGGGGTTCAGGGTCGAGTATATAACTATATAAACACACTTTAAATACCTCTATATCACTTGGCACTTTATTTTCTTATAAACAGTTGTACAAACGCATTTTCTCTTCAGTTTTGACAAGAGACTAAACTTAGCGTCCTACACACATACATACATACACAGTGCTATCAAATTATCTGCCTAATCTTCTAATTCGCTTCGTCCGTTGAAATTCCTCGCAGTGCGTGTGTAAATCAGCGTGAACTCGCGGTTAATTTTCGCTCTCGCGACTCGCATAAATCACATTTTGTGCGCGAGAGACGAGCGAAATTGCATTATATACTGGCGCGATGGTACGTAGAATATGTGTACGTGTTTTGTTGGGAATTTTATTTCGTTTGACGTGGTATATGAGAAGCGCGAATTATATATGTGTGGGGTGACACGTTTTTTAAGTTCTTGAATGGGAAATTTAACATGGGTTAATCAATGAAAAGTAGCCGTTTTGCTAAAAAATAATTCAATGTTTATAAGGTCAAAACAAAGAGCGCATATCACTAGAGCTAAAGTACAATATGCTTATCAAAAAGATCAAAGAACAGCCATAATTGACGTGTATATTTTTTAAATAAAAGTAGAACAAAAGAGTTTTAATTAAACCTTTTGGTTGGTTAAAAATCACCGCTTGGATGAAAAGTTGAAGGAAGGAAAAATCACGGTCATTTCATGGTTTTCAAACGTAGAAAATCTTTTACCTAAAGCATCCATTATTCCGTATAAATGCTCATTTATACTCGGATAATAACATGAAGCGAATTGTTGCGTAAATGTGTCTTTTATGCCGAGTGAACGCCATAAGAATTTTTTATGCATTCGTATACAGCTTGGGAGGGTTAAACGAGGAATATAAAGCGAGTATTATATATATCTTTCATTGCTATTGTGTCTCGTCGAATGTTTCGATGTGTATAACAACAAAGGAATATTACTGAAATTCTTGCATCGTTATACGAATTACAATCGATACTTTACTTTAGCTTCAATCCCAAATTAAACGAGGCAACAAAGCCACCAGTAGCATCTGGCAGAAACAATACGATTTACGTATATATCCCCATCACAAGCACGCAGTATACAGCAGACATATCCGACCACAAACATCAGAGACGAGAGCAAAAGAAAGGCGAGTATGTATATATACAACATATAGCGAGTGATTCAGCAGTCATCTCTAATAGGATAATTGAGGCACCGCGCTGGGCCCAATTTCCGAAGGGAACGAGGGTCAGATTGACAATATGTTCTCTCTTTCTCTCGCGAGGATATGACGGATACTCGATGCGCAGCCGGATGCGCCGCCGTAGTCGATAATATTCCAACGCGTACTATATAGATGTATAGGTATACTCTCTATACAGTACGCGTAACTGGATTAAGCTCTTATTCGAGAGCGCGTGTGTGCTCTCTGCTACAGCTTCCTGTCTTTTTCCGTCTATGCATATACATATATACGCGCTGCATATTACTGATAGCGTTATCGGTGGAGAGTCTTTTTTTCGGTTTATCGACACGGGAGGGGAAGTCTGGAAAAATGAGATGTAATTGTATACCGAAGACGTTTGATATAGTTGGTGTGCTTTGAAAAATTTTCTTTTCACTGCGTGTGTATATAACGTTTTTAATCTACAACTTCATCCTTCTCTTCATTGTCGACCTCGTGTCTCTCGATCCATCCGATTTGGATAACGCTTGAAAAAGCCGTTGGCGCACAGTAGTCGCTTTCTCATTGAGATTTCGATTTTTCGATGAATTAATACACACGCCAGCTAAGGTTTCGTGTTTTTGTGATTCCGACGTGATTTTGCAATTGAATAATATTCATTTCCTAATGCTTAACACGAATATCTTGGTGTTCCTCTCCGCAAATGGTGCAGTTATTAGTTATTAACAAAAACAACTGCAAAAATATGGTTTTTCAGCGATATCTCAAAAAGTATTAACTTTACAGAA
>UCOJ01001672.1:0-23989 GCA_900474305.1 Cecidostiba fungosa
AAACTGAGAATCAGTAAGCTAACCGTCATTTGCATAGACAATATTTTATAATATAAAATTATTTGATTATTGAATCACTAAAAACTCTATGTTCCGAGGTTCCCTATACACAATAACCAACAATTATAAATTTGATTTTTGACGATATGAATCGGTAAATTTCGCTCCGGCAGCCCCTTGTCATCAGTCGCAGTTTTATATTGTCATTTGTCGGCTTATTCAACGGGTCCTAATAGAAAAGACTTATCTCGCAGAAACGGTTGGAAAAGTCGTATCTCGCGGAATCGGTTAGAAAAGTCGTATCTCGCGGAATCGGTTGGAAAAGTCGTATCTCGCGGAATCGGTTGGAAAAATCGTATCTCGCGGAAAATGTTTGAAAGGTCGTATCTCAGATAATCGAAATATTAGTATTATAAACTTTAACTACGAAACTTCGTCAGGCGTTGTTTAAATAATCAATAGGGTGTCTAACGTGAAAACTAAACAGGTAAATGTACCTGTTTAGTTTTCACTTTAGACACCCTATTTATTATTTAAACAACCCCGAACGTAGTTAAAGTTTATACTACTAATATTTCGATTATCTGAGATACGACCTTTCAAAAATTTCCCGCGAGATACGACTTTTCCTATCGCTTCGGCGAGATACTTTTCCAACCGATTCCGCGAGATATACGACTTTTCCAACCGTTCTAATGGTTCTAGCTCGTTAATAATTTTCTACTCTGAAAGTAGTAGACCTGTGTATGTTGTACAACATACAATATAGTACAATTACGATACATGTAACGTGGCCCGATTGATTTCTCGAGTTATTATTTCGCTTTCATTAAATAAACTATTAATTATATGTATGAATTAAATTGAATAAAAACACATTGACATCGAGTTACAAATGGTTATTATTTTATCACTTTATGTTACAAAATCAATTATAATTACGAGTAACGTCGCTCTACAACTTCATTCGATATTTATGCAAAACCGTATAATCATCATTGTTATACCATCGAAAAAAGAACTTTCGATCATTTCAGCTACTTTCACTAATTTATGATCAACACCTTTTTTTAGAACAACCAGTAGACAAACGTTCAAACGTTCAAACGACAAAATACTCGTGATGTAAATATCTTTTCGTTTTTTACTTTTTTTTCAGAACGACACAAAAGTGCCTTTCGTTCTGTAAGCCTGAAAAATTCTTATTCGTACAACGCTACATCACTATAGTGCATTTACACTATTTACAAGTACAATTTTCCAACTGTTTATAGAAAAAGAAAAATTCATTTATCTTGGATATAATTGATAAACGGTTCTAAGAATCTAAATTTTCTGGCGTTATTTCGGTAATCTATACTTTTAATAATAAAAAGCAGAAAAATTAACCTTGGATTGAAGAATATCATTTGTTTATAACAGAATTTAAATGCTGACTATATAGCTAAAATCTTATACATGCACAATTACAGTAATAAAATCACGCATAATTTTGATTAGCGGTAAAAAGATCGTGACGTTTTTTACACCACGTAAGCACTCAATATTGCAGAAAACTTTGAAACGCATTAATAAATTATGCATAATTATTATCAACCAATAATTTACCGTTATAAACTTTCGTTGATTTTACTGTGTGACAGATTTGTATTATTAACAAAAATATATCGACTGCAAGTAAAACCATTACACGATATTTTTTTAAAACAGAATTACAGTTTATTATGTGCAACCTAAGGACTACGTTTACTTCATAAATACGCTTACTTTTCTCCATTATATTCTAAATTTTCTATATATATATATATATATATATCTAAACCATACACCACCGCAAGAACGTTTAATGTTAAAACTTGCAAATACATTCATGGCGTTGAATTGAAAAAAGGACTGAAAAAGTCCTCGTTTCCTTTTATTTTGAGTTTGCGAAAATTAGTACAAGTGTCAAGAACTAGACACGAAGGAACTTTGTTATGGACGATGCGTACCTTTAAAGATTATCAACTTGTTCAATATTAATTGTTTAAGTTGTAAAATTAAACTTATTTCAACACGTATGCGCAATGAAAATGGAAATAGTCAAGTTTTTGATGACGTTATTTTTGAAGAATACAAATATCGAAAAACGTGAGAATTTAATTCACTAGACGTTACACTAATTAGTATAAAGTATAGTCGAGTTTATAATTTTAGTAAAAATGTATACCAAAAACATTTAATTTATTTGATTTTAATAAATTTTTAATTTTTGTAAAGTATTTCAACATTTATTGTCTCTATGCGAATTAAAACGAATTATCCTGTTTCATTCTAAATATTTTCATCGCATATTATTCATGTACGAACAATCCTTAATTAACTATGGACTCACAATAATAATAATAGTTTAATACAATTGATAATAATCTTCATAACGAATAAGCTTCCAATAACTGATTTTTTGTAAACGTTAGAAAAATACGAAGATACCAGCGTAATCGATGCTAAATAGTTAAACAGTATTTCCGTAGAAGAGACAAACTTACGACGAAACGTTATCGCAGCTCATACGGTGGTGTAAGGAGGAAGGAAAAGGGACGGTGCTTCGAGGCTCGGTTTGGTTAATGGACACAAAGCGAATCTCCGCTCGGCACATGTAACATTATATGTATACCGCTTGAAAACCCTCTAAATACTCTAGATCTTACAGAAATAACGATGTTTCTCCCCTATTTCTCAAGAACATGGGGCTTCTACAGCTATATTCCATACTACACTCTAATTACTCTATCTTTGCCTTGCTTCTAATTTTCTTGTTTCTTTAATTCTGAGCGGAGATATCACTATATCATACAATAATCATTCAGTATAAACATACTCAACAGCGAAATATTGGCATCGATGAAAAATAATTCTCGTTGGAACGGTCCATAAAACTCTTATTCTTTTTTGTTTCTTCATTCCTTCGTTTCTCCTTGCGTGTACCCCACACGACTCATCCGACCAATGAGTATGACAATAATAATAATCATTATGGATTAGTACAATGCAGTATGCAATAATTACTAATTATTAATAGTCTTCAATGTAACTTCAATAAACTCGCTTAAACACTTGTTCACACTAGTCTGTGATTATTATTAACAAATCAAATACTTAAGGTGGTCATTTTTATTCACACCCGAAAAACGTAGATTTGAATTAAATGAGAATCATGCAACCATGCAAGATTAGTGTTTGTATTTCATCTTTTACGACTATAATTACAGTTGCATATGAATCATTTACAAGTTATGTATAAATAGTTTTCAGGGTTTTCTACTTTATTATTCTCCTCTGTTTTAATTCTGCTGCATTCGATATATATAAAAGCAAAAACGTAGCTGCTAACAAATACAATTCAAACGCACAAAACTTCTAAAATAATAACTTTAATACGTATTACTAAAGATCATCGTAACTAAGGCGACAATACAGTTAAAAATCAGTACTTAGGATAACCGTTTGAGCTGCCATTTTTTAAATGTAAGTTTTCGCAGCAGCACTGATTAATCGCTCACAACTTAGCACTCTCTCTTGTCAAATAATAAATAATAAAATCAATAAAAACGCGACTTGTATATGAATAATATATAATAATAATAGTAAAAATAATTGCACAAATTCCGTTTTTCCCGGGCGTGATGTCGTTTTCAAAATAGAAAGTCAGACCGATTGCGATAAATAAGTAACGATCGGTGTATTTATTAAAAAATAGTACAATAAGTTGCTGTTAGATCACATTGTAGCTAATTTGTTATTAAGCACGCGTCTTTTCGGTGATTTTACTACAGCAACATGAAATCTAAAAATCCTGCGCTATCAAGTAATTAATATTGTCCTCGCAGGCGCAGGCATTTTAAAATTTAAAAATTCTCTTTTTTTTGTTTTTAGTAACACAGCTTTATAAATGAAATAAAAACCCATCTCCTAATTAATCACGTACTTGATAGTTCAAGTACAAACGTCAATATAAAAATAAAAAATATTGAAAAAAATATACGCAATGCTGGCCTTTCCGTTCAGTTACTAAGACTATACGGATATAGTTAATTTTTTCTCCATTATTTATCAACTTCTTTGCGAAGAATTTAAAACGAAGTGGACACAAAATTTAAAGAATCTCTCTTTTCATAACACTTTAGAAGATCAATTCTTCTCTCACTCACATAAAAAATCTTACAAGACGCAAATTCAGCGCAATTCAACATTCTAAAAATTTATCCACGTTAGTGCGTGGTTTCTATTTCGCGTCATTAGATTCATGGACTTTCGTATCGCGTCGCAATACGTCGTAACAAGAGGCAGAGTTTACCGACGATTTGACGTCGCGACATGAAGCAAATGTCCTGAGACCATCTCGAGGATCGCAATACCCTTAAATGGCCAATACGATCAATTGTTTAGCGACGAGCTCTAAGTTGAAGAATGAGTCATAATAGGATATGAGTATACGAGAAAATTGGTTGTATTAAATTGTATAGGAAAAACTCGTGCCAAACAATCGATGCCCACAAGAAAATTCGTACACTTTCTAACGAAGCTATCAATCTGTAAAGCTAAGTCATCTAAAAACTACATGCTTTCAAAATTATCATTTTTACAGAAAAATCTTTGTTAAAAATCACGACTTTCCTCCTCATCGCGATAGACCCTATACGATTATCAAAGTGATGTGAAAGTTTTATGTATTTTACAACTAACCGATAAAAATACTGTCACAAGTTTGAAAACTAAATGCAGTCTAATAGAAAAGTTAATTAAAAAATTGTACTATAAATTATAATACTATTGTTTTAAAGTTACTTGAGGTAAGGTATTTCACATTGACCACTAATACCTCACATCACTTTACCCAAGTTAATTCCCACCGTCAGAGTTTTAAAACACGTTTAAAGTCCAAGCGTTATACATTGAAACGATAAAAACTTCTCTTAAAAAGACTCACGAAAATCTATTAAATCAACTCTGCCGGGTAAAGGAACCTACTGCTCAGTATCTCTTAGCGGGTCTATCGATATCGGTACTGCAATCCTTGGGCGCGTCTCAGAATATCTTGCTCCACATCTTGACCATCTTCTAGAAGAATTCCCTGCCCTGGTGGGGACGGTTCGTCTGCTGGGGCAGCCTGCCGCGGCCCCGGCCATTGCCACCTCCGCCGCCGCCGCCGCCTCCTGCGCTCGCTGGGTGTCTCCTCGTGTTGCGCAGCTCTCGGTCAACCTCGAGTTCCTCGAGCTTCATCGTCAGCCCGAGCTTCTGCTGGACGGCGAGGCGTAGCAGCTGGTTCAGCGTCTTGCGGTCCTCCTCGGCGACGGCGAGCTGCCGCTTGAGCTCGTCTTCACGTGTCGCGTTCTCCTCGCAGCGCGCCGCAAACATGGCGCGTAAACCTGTGGTGGGCGAGTATTTTGTTAGAGGGAAACCATTTTTAACACGAGAGCAGAGGGGGAGATAGTAGGCGTGCGGCCGTGCGACAAGCAGATGATGATGATACCAAACCACATACAGATAGATGAGAACATCCAAATACGGTGTTAAATGATGTTAATGCTTGCACGAAAAAAATATATAGTAGACTGACAACCTGGAAAAGCAAACTTTCACTTTGTACAATATTTTAAGCAAGTGTTATGAAAGAATGAGTTTTACTTATTCCAGTCACATAAGAAATCCATTACGTGAGTCGAACCATACCTATATATACAATTCGAGGCACACAGTGAATACATAATGCCGTTTTCGATCAGCATATGGATGTTTTTCTTCTTACGAGACTAATTTTTCTTTGGTATAAAAGTTAATTTGTTAATGAGGTGTTACTAAAATTCGTATCGTAAGTTTTTTTGACAGACAACAACTGCCAATCCCAGATCAACAGTCATACAGCTGAATATCAACACAAATATGTAAACTATGGCTACATGTCGATTTTATGTGGATTACCAGACAAAGCATTAGTTCAAGCATGTTAATGGAACAGAGAGGGGAAAACAAACATATTATTAAACGTCTCTAAATAAATATGCGTGTAAGCTATAAATTAAAACATAGTACTTGAAAAATACTGTGCATTTAAAACGACGCAAAGGAAACAAAAAACTAAAACAAAACTCAAGCTTGCAAATATATACGTGCTAATGCAAGCGTTCGATAAGATTTGATTTTGTTATTCAAATCTGCGCAAATCATTAACGATAATTAAACAAGAAATACAAAAATAATATAACCGTAGATTGTATACTCACTTGAGAATGTAGCCGCGTTTTCCTTCAACGTCCTCAGCTCGTTTCGCAATTTGAGCATCGTCTCGTTAACGATAGTTTTCTCATTCTCGTATTTGCTCTTGAGATTGCTTAGCGCCACTTCGGCGGTATTCTTATTAGACTTCAGTACAGTTCTCAAAGTAGCTATTTGTTCTTGCTTAGCTGAGAGCAAAGCCTTGAGTCGAATCACCTGTTCCTGAAGTTCAGCTACTTCTAACTTATTCTCACTGACGGACGCTGTAAAAGCATTTCAAGTTAGCATCAGAACTTTCAAAACGTTGATAATATTATATAAGCGAAAATCTCCTTTGAACACTGTACCTTCGCATACAGCGCACATTCCAGTTTTGATACCCTTGAGTTTGGACAATTCAATAGTATGCTCGACTGCAGTCCTGAGGTATTTGATTTGATCCATGGCGGTTTCGATGTTTTTCGTGATTTCCTTAGCTTTACTGAGACTCTCGAGGTCTTTAATTTTGATGTCAGTCTTGAAAAGCGTTCTACACCACTCGATCTTACCACTTTCCTCCTCGCTATCTGCAGGAACAATTTTCTCGTGATCAAGAATAACCTGCAATGAAATCGTTGAATTAAAGTAATTTGTACAGAACTGGTAGAGCGTTGGTAAACGGAATAAATTCGATATTTACCCTAGATGGAGTTTCACCATTGACCGTGCATACGTGATGATAAAGTGTTGCAAGCTCATCTGACATATTCTGGAGATCGTTTTGGGCAGATTCCAAAGAACTGCCAGCCTCGGCAGCAAGCTTTGAAAGGATGCTGACATCCGACTCCAATAGCATGCTTCTTTGCTCAGTATCCAACATCTGAAACAATTTCAATCATAATTAGTATCACCGTTTTTCCAATAACTTAATCAGGAATAGCAATCAATTTAACCCTTTGAATACTATTTTTATTTTTGAAAAATCAAAAGTAAAATTTAAAAAACTTTACTTTTTTCAAATTTATTAAATAACTTATTTTTCATAACTCAGAAGAAGCAGGGGTGTTTCAAGGGTTAAAATCTTTCGTGACAAGTTCATGTAGCATTAACAATGACAGTCAGTGTGTCAAGATTTCATATTTGTTCTTGAAGAAATTATTCTTCTTGGAGAAGAGGATCTTTCAATGCAAGTTCTTTTTTTCGTGCATTCAGGCTCTACAAATTCGTCAATTATTCATGCCACTATAGCAGAAGATGAGACAAGATTTGAAGATTTAGAAAAGTCCTCTGCAGCAAATAAAATCTTTCTTACTTTTCAAATCAAAATGATGGAGAAAAGTATGTTATGGATAACAAAATAAACTGATCAAAATGAAATAACTAAAAGTATTCGAGTGAAAAAAAGATATAATTTACTGCAGATTTTTGAGAAAACTTTTAAGCACATTCTTTTATCAATGGAGGGATGCAGTTTGTTCATTATTATTTGCTATAGCAAGGTTGCAGTGATGAATCGTTATGTGATAATGGTTTTCATCTCATCGTCTGCAGTGCCATGTCAATATTTTGTCAGTTAAAGCTGTATAATGAGTATTCTAAACATTATAACTGAGATAAATAATACCTAATGTAGAATCACTTATAAATGCAGAAGATTTAGAATACCCTATATACAAGGCACGGTTAGGACAATGACAAGCTGTACGAATTCATTAGAGGAGGCAAAACCATATTAACAAATCAGTAAATACGTCAAGAGGATCACACTCCCCGACCTTTTCTTGTAGGCTCTTCTCTGTTACAGGTATCTGAAATGTCACAATTCCTATTCAAATTTTTCGTCCAAATGTCTTTGTGCCAAAAATTGTGTCTTGCATTAGTGATTCTTTTTATGATAAAAATAATAATGTAATAAAACGTTAATGTATAAAATTCCCAAACTACCCAAATTAGATAAGAAAATTGTTTGGTCACCTTTCAACTTCAATTTCATTTGAGTGAGCAACAGATTTGATATAAATATTACAAAAAAAGATATATTTTAGTCTCCTATGGTATGTTGAAAGGAGAAAAAATTCACGTCTTACCTTGTTACGAAGATTCGTAAGTTCTGTTCTGAGATGTTGAGTAGAATCTGAAATCGTCAGACCCTTTTCCAATTCAGCTAAGTCTTTTTGCAATTGTTGAACTTCTTGAGCTGACATTGTACTCCATTGGTGATATTGTATAACCGCCTATAACAATACACAAATTATACAATGATTTGTCTAGTTAAATCTGAAGTTTGAAAAAAAACAATTATTATTACCAAATTCAGCTTGTCTAGAGTAGTTTCATCACTTTGCTTCTCGGGTAGTTTAGAGTGAATGTGCTGCAGAGACTGGACGTGGGCAGCTAATTGTACGATGCGCGCAATGAATGACTGCAGTTCGGCTTGGCTCTTATCAACAGCACATTGTGATTCCTTCAGATTCTGCGTCAATACTGCCTTTTCAGTTTCAGCCATCTCAAGTTGCTTTTCAAGCTTCTTCAGTTCATTCAAATGAATCTCCGAAAATAAGTCAACCTGATAGAGAATAAAATATATTATTTAAAAATCTATGAATATAACAAAGTAAAAAAGAAACAGATAAATAAAGTACTGACTTGCTTGTTTGGTGTCGAGGTGCCAGGTTCTTGAGTCTTCAGATCATCCTCAATTCTTCTTAGTGCTGGAGAATCATCCTCACCATCGCTGCACATTGTTTGGTCATCCGTAATACCACGAATGGAAAGTGCAATATTGCTGAGGTTGTAGATTGATTCGCTGTTCATTCTCTGATCCAGTTCTTTCTTTAGGACATATTTGGCCTCCCTTTCGGCTTGCAAGGACTCTAACGCTTCTTCCATTTGCTTCTCAGCTATTTTTTTTAAATTAGACAGCTCTTCTACTTGACTGTTTAAAAGCTCGACCTCTTCAGTCAGTCTACGAATTTCATGTTTGGCACCTTCAAATTCCACCTGACTAGACCGCAGAGTGGATACTTGCTTCTGCAAGGAAATATTTTCATCTTCAAGTTCCGTGTAGTCTTGCAGAAGTCTTGTCTCGCGAAATCTGCTCTCTTTAAGCTCTGTACGCAAGCTTCTCCGTTCAGACTCTACCAACAAATGGTCCTTGCCTACGTCTTCTCTTTCTTGTAGAGCGTGATCACGCTCAGATTGAACACGTTCCAACTCATGGCGTAACTAGAAATAAGTTTATAGCATTTAGAGAGTATTTACATAAACATACTCAACTATTTACAAATAATTCATGTGAAAAAGTTCTTTACCTGCTTAACTTCATTTTCCAATTCAATAATTTGAGTTGTCAAACTAGTTTCTCGCGCAGCGCTTTCGTTCAGCAAACTCTCTTCCTGCTCAATGCCGCTGCGTGTTGTCAATTTTGTAGTATTTTGATATTTTGCTAAAGCCTGGTAAAAGAAAATAACAATAAATCAAACGAAGAATAGAATATTACACGAGTACATAAACATATAACCATACGCCATTCTATTTCCAGACCTATATAACTTTGAATTTGAGTATGCAGTCACTAGTGCGTACATAAGTCTGCGTCCAGAATAGCAACGCTCCTATTAACTAAACTGCTCTAATGAGTCAGCGAGCAGCAAAACAATCATTGCAGAAAGACATTTAAAACAAATATACTAACCTCTTGGGTGATGTCAAGCTCGTGCTTGGTGTTCTCGTAGAGTCCCTCGAGCTCGTTGCAGCGTTCCTGAAGAGTACTCTTCTCCTCGAGTAGAGCAAGCCCATACTGTGCCGACTGAATCTTCTCGGTGGAGGCAAGGTCGAGCTCACGAGATAGTCGCTCTATCTCGGCACGAAGCTCAGCCAGCATCGCTGCGTCCGCCATACCTGTATCTCGTCTTCGGCTTCCTGAAGAATGCAAATTAACCTCTCAACTCTCGGGGATGATGTTCTCGTTCCAGACTACGCCCAGTCGTCGCCGCGGAGGCCGCACGACGTTACCGCGAACCGCTCCGATCCTGCTCGCCCATTTTGGACTGCCTCGCCGCGGACATTCCTTCTTCGATACAACACGCACACAGCACTCGCGCTTTCTCTGTCTCTCGGGCGCGCTCGATTCTTTATCCTCCTTTTGGAATGTGCTGCTGCTGGCCTACCTTTGAAAGGCTTATTTCGTGTGAGCTCCCCCTTCTCTTAGCCGGGCATCTCTCTGTCTCTCTCTTTTTTTCTCTGATGTGGCACCTATGCTCTCACCAGGACTCACGAGGGGAACGTCTACCTCAGGTCGATCTACCTCTACGAGCATCCACCGGATGCACTCACATCGCGTTTTCGTGTGTCTGCTTTACTCTCCTCCCCCACCTTCTATTCTATATACTGTGTGTTGTACACCTATATAGGTATACCTAATATGCTTCGTCTTCTTTTTCTACTCGCGCGCAGGCTCGGGATGTAATGACCGTTTTCCACTTGTTAGCGGAAAGAGCTGATCCGAGTTAAATCGCGATTTTCGTGCTCTTGCTCGAGGATTATTGTTATTGAATGGTTACGTTATGTAATCGTCTTAAAAAGTGCATCAGCGAAATTTTCCTGATTGCGCACGTCTGATATACCTTGAATTTTCATAATAATGAGCGCATATACCTATAGATATATCAGTCACTGTGTCAAAACTTAATTAATGATACGATTAATCAAAGATAAAGAAGGAAAGTTATTAATAAAAGCTCACGACTTTGTCAATGACTTGCACTCAGTGTGTTTTGAATAAAAAGAAAACATGACGTCAAGGCACTTTTTTACACCTTTTTGAAACAGTCGAATTAAAATACTGGAGGTATTCGCGTGTCTGCCCAGTCCCGGCTTTTTTCTACTGTAATATGGTTTTTTTTCCTGCACTTACCTACATTACCACATGCCGATAAAACAGATGCGGAGAATGACGTTGACATTCTTTTCAACAGGTTTTGTGTTGCGCAGTGGTGGAGTGTGTAAAATAAAAAGTCAACGCGAGAATTTCGGGCGGCGACTTAGTGGAGAGAGCACCAATCAGAAGTCTATACATAAAACCGACGACTCGTTATCGGTATATAGAAAACGCAAGAAAAAAAGTCTCCTTGACGAATAATAAGATTACAAATTATATATTCTTGCCAGTTCATTCTGTGAGTCGCCGAGGAACTGCGCTTGGAAACGGCTGTTTAAATTTAGATAGTAGTGTTTTTTTTATACAAAGTTTATCGTTGTTGTTGTACAAAAAAGTAAAGTAAGATGGTGACTGATAATTTGAGGTTCGACGGAAGGGTTGTTATTGTTACTGGTGCAGGAGCAGGTATTTATGTTTTTTTTTTTGTATTTCTTGGTTTTACTAATAGTATATGCACATTAGAGTAATCTTATCAATGCGACCACTCAACAGCAATTAGAAAGTTGTATAAGTACTTTGGAAACCATTGATGAAGAGCCTATATCTATGCATTTTCTAGAAAGCAAGCAGCTGCAAAAAATAATTAAATAACTGTTTTACAGGTTTGGGAAGGGCATATGCGCTTTTATTAGGCTCCAGAGGAGCCAGTGTCGTAGTAAACGACCTGGGTGGTGGCAGACACGGTGATGGAAGCAGTACCAAAATTGCAGATACTGTTGTCGAAGAGATTCGGAAATTGGGTGAGATACATATAATTACATCACGAAATAAATTAAAATAAATTATACTCTGCATAGTACTTTATGGAGAATTTAACTTTATCTTTATAGGAGGCAAAGCTGTTGCTAATTATAATAATGTATTGGACGGTGATAAGATAGTTCAGACTGCGATCGATGCCTTTGGGAGAATAGATATTGTGATAAACAATGCTGGCATTTTAAGAGACAAATCCTTTGTTCGAATGACTGATACAGATTGGGGTATGTTTTACATAATAATTAAGATTGAGATTAAGATTTAATTGACATATTATCAACTGATTTTTTAAAATATATTGTATGCTTTGTATTGGCAGATCTCATACAAGATGTCCATTTAAAAGGATCGATGAAAACAACTAAAGCTGCATGGCCATATTTTCGTAAACAAAACTTTGGTAGAGTAATATTGACTTCGAGCAACAGTGGTCTTTATGGCAACTTTGGTCAAGCAAATTACAGTGCTGCTAAACTGGGACTTGTTGGACTGGCAAACACCTTGGCCATAGAGGGTGTCAAAAACAATATTCATACCAATGTAATTGTACCAACTGCTGCCTCTAGATTGACAGAAGACATTATTCCTCCTGGTAAATGTGATATGCTAATTGAATTGTTTTCAAGAGCGAATTTTACTCATGGATCAATTTATAATATCAATTTTTACAGATTTCTTTGAACAATTGAAACCTGAATACATAGCTCCTGTAGTGGCATGGCTATGTCATGACAATTGTAAAGAAAATGGTTCCATCATTGAATCAGCCATTGGCTGGGCTGGAAAGTGTAAGTCTCTCTTACATAAAAATTACTTAAAAGTAGCTGATTCACTGAGCATTATATTTTACATTACAGGTCGAATCGTACGTTCCAATGGTCATTTACTGAGAAAAGACTTGAACGATATTGTTACTCTTGAAGCTGTGAGAGACAACTGGAATACTGTAACTGACATGACAAGTGCCAAATCTTATGATTCAATTCAAGTGAGATATCTAATCATATAATTTTTTTAGACACCATCTTTATTTTATTCTTTTAATTTCAAAGCCTCTTGTTTTTTTATAAAGGAAGTGACTGGCGAAATAATGGGTACACTTGAAAAATTAAAATCTGGTGACTCATCTTCAAGTAAAGTGAGTAAAGCTTAATATACAGTAATATTTATGTTTAATAAATTACTAATGAGATTCTTTTCAGGAATTGGTCATGGAGACAAACTACACGCACCGTGATGCTATCCTTTATGCTCTTGGAGGTAGACAATAGTTTGATAATGCATATTGAAAACTATTCAGACATGCATTAAACACTATGTAAACGAATCTATTTTTGTAATTCTATTTAGTGGGTGCAACCAGGCAAGAACCACGGGACCTCTGTTACTTGTATGAGAATCATGAGAACTTTTCACTCATGCCATCATTTTATGTGACATTTGGACCAATAGGTCTTATGACTTCCACCTTAGTTCAAGATGCTCTTCCTAATGTTCAATTAGATCCAACCAGGGTATTTTGGATTTTATGTTACTACACTCGAGTTATTTTACTTAAAAAAATTACTAGAGGCCAATTCCTTAATTTTAGATTTTACACGGAGAACAATATTTGGAAATCCATAAAAGACTTCCAGTAGAAGGAAAAGTTGAAAGCCGATTCAGAATACAGGATGTCATGGATAAAGGAAAAGGAGCTGTGATCCTTGTGCAATGTTAGCATAACATAGTTCTGTTTTAAATAGAAGCAGATTTACAGAGTGAGACTGATATCTCACTTTACATCTTTTCATTTAATTTCAGACGAAACTTATGATGTAGCTACAGGTGATAAGCTTACAACAAATCAAATAGCAGCGTTTGCAATAGGAGGAGGTGGATTTGGAGGCCCTCGTAATTCGCCACATCTTGTTCCATGTGTAGAGCCTCCTAAACGAAAACCTTGCGTTTCTGTCACTCAGAAAACAAGTCCTGATCAAGTGAATATAATTCTTAATATACTCTTAAAAATTTTTAATTATTTAATCATTCCATCATAAATATTTATTTTATTTTAGGCTGCAATCTACAGATTAAGCGGAGACTACAATCCACTTCACATGGATGACAATATTGCAACCATGGCAGGATATTCTGAACCTATTCTGCATGGCTTATGTTCTCTTGGTTTTTCAACCAGACATGTATTGCAAACTTTTGCTGATGGAGATCCAGATGCCTTGAAAACCTTAAAGGTAAATATTATAATAATATGGTGTAAACATGTCATGAATTATAAATATGACTGCTATTCAGTTTGATATTGACCACAAGATGTGAGACTATAAAATGATTTCTTGACATAAAATGTATTTATATTCTCAAGTTGATAATATTTATATCTCATTAATTATTTGTTCAAAAGATAAACGAACACATGATAAGAACAGAAAGATAAACCATTTAAATGCCTTATTAATGCTTATATAACGCTTGAATATACAGGGTGACATCTTTGCAAATTCAATTTCGATATGCATATGATGCGTATGTATTACTCGAGTATTTTTTGAAGTGGGAGTGCGCGCGTACTTATAAGACGGCTGCGGCTGATGTGCGGTGGCATGCGCGCGCAAGTCACCAAGGTTGTGGAATGAGTATGCGAATCGTCATAACCTCATTCCTCATTATCAATTTGAGTAAGCAGTCGTCGTATCAATCAATAATTTTTTTGTAAATATAAAGAGCAGATTGAGGCTTTTATTAGGTAAAATCCATATTGTAGTTATTGACAAGTCATAAAAATCACAGTGTACATTTTATTTAGTCTTTAATGTGTCATGGAAACAAGTGTGAATTAAAAGTGTTACTCTCATTAAATTATTCATAACTGTTTTCCATTTAGGTTCGATTTGCTAAGCCAGTATTACCAGGACAGACACTTCGTACTGATATGTGGCGCAACGGCAACAGAATTCATTTCCAAACTACAGCAGTTGAAAATAACTCTAACGTTATAACTGGTGCTTACATGGATCTGAAAGAAGTCAAGACTCCGTCCATCATGTCCAACTTGTGCTCTGCCTCCAAAAATTTAGAAAGTGATGCTGTCTTTGCTCAAATGGCTGATTATGTAAAGTCTCATCCTGAACAAGTGAAGAAGATAAATGGAGTATTCCACTACATTGTTACCTCAAAGGGAGAGCCCCAGGCAGATTGGAGTGAGTAATTTTATTAATATTTCCCTTGTACAAAAGAATATTTAGAAAATATGTTAACTGTGTTTTATATGATTTATAATTAGCTTTGGACTTGAAAAAGGGTACTGTATACAAAGGAAAACCTGAAGGAAAAGTAGATACTACGCTTACAATTGATGACAAGGACATGATTCAACTGGTACTATAATATTTCATTAAATAATTTAAATAATTTATGAATGCTTGTTTATTTTTAAGATTGTTAATGATTTGCATATAACTTTTACTTATAGGCTCTTGGAAAGCTCAACCCACAAATGGCATTTATGAAGGGAAAACTAAAGATCAAGGGAAACATTATGTTGACCCAGAAATTGAAGTCCTTAATTGATGCCAACAAACCAAAGTTGTAAATATTATTTTTTATTGAATAGATCAAAGCACGGGAACATGCCATGACTTATAAAGTCTAAACCTCTTTTGTGTTGTATTTATACGTTTGTTATTTTTGCTTACCACTTTTAATCATTCCTCTGTATGAACATAGGTATTTAGAAGGGTCGGGAAGAAAAAGAATAATCTATGGGCTCAAAGTATTGTAGACTTTTGTACAATAAATATGAAAATAAAGTTATTTGTTTACTATAAACCGTTAGTTTTTATTTATTCAAGCCCGTTATTCAATCTATTCTCTATATAATTCAAGGTTTAATACTCTGAATGACTATGAAAATCACGTATGTATAACAGTTTGACCTATCCGCTCCTTTTTTGTTTGCATAAATAAACTTGTTTGGAAGAAGCATTTAATTCCATTTTAATTTATTCAAACAACTAAAAAACGAACAACTCGTTTCCTTTCTAGAAAAATGAACGGAATAAATGTAAATAAATAATTTATTTCTGGTAGCCAAAAAAAAAGAATAAGTATCGTTCATTGCATACTTATGTCAGATTATGTTTTGGACAATTCAATATTTTCTAATCTAACATATTGAAACACAAGATTTCTTAATCCACGTCAAAGATAAAATTATCACGTCGCATAAAAAACGGAAAAATCTTATCATCTGAACTCTGTACTCCGATAAAAAGCTCTACTTAATATATTTTTTTAGATCAGATTATCAATCAATATTTTTATTAATAAATCAGTACATTGTTTGAAAATCAGAGTACTTAAAAAATGCGAAATTGTTTGTGCAGGCGTGAATAAAAATTACGCACTTCTGAAGATAAAAAAAAAATAATTATTTATAGGCTCTAACAGCACCATTGTAGACGTCGAAGGGAAATTTGATCACCTTTCACTTCGTGAGAAGAAGAGTATATTATTAAGAGATACCGAAAACGTTGTTTTAGAATAAAGTGAAAAATGAACAAATTTTCTTTCTTAGTCTACATGCACTTATTGTTAGAGCTCATAAATAATTATTTTATATAGTAAACACTCGAGTCATTTTACATGAATATAATATCTCACTTTTCATTATAAAAACTAAAAAATGGTTTAAACTTTTTTCTTATTTAATATTCATGATTGTTGAAGGAAATACTTGAAGCATTATCTAAATGACTAATATACATTAATTTGCATTGCGAACTAAAATTATACGATTTATATAGCTAGTACATAAAGTTTCAAAAGCAAAGCTTCCTGTTCAAATGTCAATGTCGAGACAGTCAAATTTTTGTTACGTTTTTTGTTACAAAATAGCAATTAGGTAATATTTTAATTCGATTGGAATTTCAAAAAATGTAACGTAAGATATGGTTATAAAATCTTCCTACAGGCGGCTATACCGTCGCTTGCACAGAGTTGTACGATACCTGTAGAAGCTTAGGTTTATGCAGTAATACAGTCGCTATGTACAGTAGCGACATCTGAGAACCTTTGGCTAAATTGCAGGGCTTATAACGAACTTTTTTCATTAGGTCGTTTTTCTTTGTGACAGGAGGGAGTGTGCGCCGGAGCAATTTGTTAAGTAGTGGTGATAGATATTCTGATAAGTGCAGGTATATAATTGTAAGAGTAAAAATACATACAAACGTTTGATATAAAAGTGAAGCGAAGTCAATGTTTATTGTTTGTCTGCAAAAATGACAAAAACGCAAGTTTCAACGTTGCATCTCTCGCAGCCTGCGGCATCTGTAAAGGTTAGTAACAAATAACTATCCCTTTTATTCACTCATATACCTACCTAAAAATATCATTTGCACAACAACGTATATACCCCGTATAAGAGTTAGTATCGCTGCAATAGGCTCAAAAAGCACAAGTCCCTGTGCACACACAAAAAAGCGAGAAAAGCAAAACAAAGGCCACCGGGGGCCGCGAGTCTCGCGGGATTTCGCGTCGACAATCGGGGATCGCGTAGAAAAAGGGGGAAAATATCTCTGTGCATCACTATACTCGCCATTACAAGTCAGCTTTTCAGCCAGCGAATGCAAGTGGCCGACGAGAGTCTTCTTCTTTCGTAGCCATTGTTTGGTTAGATTTCCCTGTGGAAGGCCCTGGATATTCTCGTCGCGATCGGCATTGTTTTCTGACTGGCCATGTGTAAGCGACGTTCGGGGAAGATATCCTCGCGATCGCGAAAAGTGTGTCCCTGAAGACTGATGCGAGAGAAAGAGGCTTTATGATGCCCGTTATGCTGCTTGGCAATTCGCGGGTTGTTGTATTATGCTTTTTTCTTGCTGTTGCGTGGCTTGGTGTTTTGTGTCTTTTGTTTTTTTCTGTTCTTTGTTATGTTGGGAACAACGTATGTATACCGCGTGCACATTCATTAGGATTTATGGACGGTTTTGAGGGGGTTGATAGATGTCAGATGCGGAGAGCATCAATTGAATTTGAATCTGTATGCCGCCATATGCGATAAAATTAGATTTTGTCTTGAGTCGGTATATAGGTGTATAAGTGTGTGGTAATCGATAACTTGCCATGTGGCTCGTATTACCATGGGATCGTGTACCTGTACTCTAGATGGCGCTTCGGTAGAATCTTGTAACTTTTATTGGACTAAGCGTATTGGATTTTGTAAGATTGGTATTCATTATTAGAAATAGAACAATTTAGCGAAGAATTAAAAATCAAATTATTTTGTTTTTAAAATCTTATTTAATCGTGGGAAATTTGGATTTGTTTATTTATAGGTTTTATGTAAATATAGACTTAAATGCCTAATTGTTATTTTACAACATTCGAATTCTGTACTTGTTTAACTGCGCACGACAATTAGCATTAATTTGTAAAATTACATTAATTGTTTGGATTTTATTTATGGAAAAAGATAGGTTAAAAATATATTAATTAAAAAGAAATTATTGTATTCTTCATTTATTGGTCATTTTTTTGAGTTTCGAACGATTTATTATTATTCATTGATAAATCATGTAATGAATAACAACTTTTGGAAATGTATTTCTAAAATTAAAGAGATCGTGCAAAATTTTATGCTAAATATTCAGAATAAAAAAAAGTTAAATTATTTGCAAATATCATTGTTTATGTTTGAATAAGTTTTAATAAATATTTAGATTTATGAAAAAAATGGTTCTAACGTCTACTTTAGAAATATATGATATATTTACGGCTTCTAGCAGCCCCGAGACGGCGACAATCATATCGATAAGGACCTACTAGTAGTCATAAGTTAGAGCTTTTTTCCGTTTTGTAAGATCATATTTTGTGCTTGAAGAAGGATTTAAAAGACACTCAAAACGTTATTTTTTAATGAAATAGAACATTTCTTTCGTTTACATGGTGCTGCCATAGAACCATAAATATATATCATTGTTTGAAAACATTTTTATAAAAATAGGTAATTATTTATTTATTTGTAAATTTACGGGCACAAGTGCCCTTTACAAAAGTAATATAACATTGAACACATAAAACTAAAAGGTAGTACAATCGATCTAAGGCGCGACATAAACAATGGTATTTTCGCAACACCGGGCCGAAAGTACCGCATTCCCTCCCGGCGCCCAAAATGGAATGTGGTACTTTCGGCCCGTTGTAGCGAAAAGTAGTATACCGCCCACGGGAGGGAAATTGGCGCGCCCTTAGCACGTGTTTACCACCCTCGCCTTCGGCTCGGGTGGCAATTTACACGTGCTATGGACTCGCCAGTTCTTTCTCTCCCTAGAGGCGTAATATACTATTAAAGATTCGGTAATATCTGTTATGCGCTGTGAGAAATTTCAAGGCTCTTTCAAGTCTAGGACACGTGGAATAAAATCCAAAATTTGAGTATGATTGGCTTTCTAGCAAGTGGTGGTTCCGCAAGTTATAACTATAAAATTTCTTTCCAAGAAAAGGCTACAACAGACGGACACTGCATATAATTGCGGCGGAATTCAAAGTTGTAAAATAAGCCTCGTAGCATAAATAAAGCGACGTTAAATACGGATAAAAAAAAGTTGTAAAAAATTTATTACAAATGTGTTAATAAACAAATAATATTTCTAATTTATTTAAGATCGCTTTATTCAGATTTTTTATCTTGTATCTTGTAGCTTGTGCATTGCCAGTTTACTTTCAAAAATATATTTTAAATAGTTATTATTGTTTACGGTTTAAAATACTAATTACGTCAAGCAAGCTGCCGTTGTAATTAATTTAAGTAAATATTATTTAAGTGAACAATCTTTTAAATTTGTAATGCAACAACGTTTATATTTAGGCTCTCAGTGTGCCACGCTAATGTAAAATATAGTGGAATGTGCATCACGAACTCATTTTGATTATAAACTTGGAATATTCCTTACAAATTTAGACAAACATCTTTCTATGTCATATATATACTACAATAAAATTTATGACACACAATACGACCGATCCGCCCCGAAAATTGAAAATTCAATACGAAACGTCGTATATCTTACCAAAGCCCTATATTATTCTCAAACTGTCTATCCCAAGAAATCCCCGTACTAATCCAACCCAATAAAGACCTAATAAACATTGTATCGCAGTGTATAGTGTGCCAAACCGAAAAAAGGATCATATCCGCTCGCACGTTGCCGGACCTCCGCGGCTGTATATACGCGTGTCCGGAAGTTCCATCATCAGGAAAAAAAGCAAAGTAGTCCGAGAGAGCTGCAGTCGTTCTCAGCAATCGATAATAATAATCGCGGGGGAGGGAGCAGAGCAGCAACGGCCTCGAAGAAACACGAGAGTCGGGGGTGCGAGTTGTTCGCCCGCGCAACTAGCGCTCCCTCTCACGGTACCTCCGTACGTCTTAGCCTCTTGCAGCTCGCCCAATAAGAGATGGCTCAGCTTCGAGTAACTGGGCGTGAATCTCTAACTCCGCCCAGAACTACCCCCACCACTGTTGAGAGCAACGCTCGGCCCTTGCTCTGTCGAGCCAGTCGTTTTTCCAGTCAGTCGGCACCGGCAGCTTCTCCCTTGTGCATCTCTCTTCTCTCTTTCTGTATCTCTATGTTCTGACTGCAGTGATCTCTCACGCCAAACTCATTGCTAAAAATTCAGTTGTCAGAATTATCAAGTGAAGAGTGCCGGTTCCAGTAAACATAGTATATATATATACACAGTGTGTTGTCAAGTTGCTGTGACTTCACGGAATACAGTGATTAGCTGAGTGAGTTTGTTGACAAACAATTGAAGATGATGAGTTCGCATCAACAACATCCGGCCTTGGGCCTATTTTCCAGCATGGATTTACATCGCATGGACATGGCAGCTGCTGCAGCAGCCGCGCAGGAACAGCAGTCCGCCGCTGGACACCACCATCAGCAACATCATTCACACCATCATCATCATCAGCCACAATCCGTAGCTTCTCCTCAGGAGCAGCACATCAAGCGACCAATGAACGCTTTTATGGTCTGGTCACGAATCCAGCGCAAGAAGATCGCTCTTGACAACCCCAAGATGCACAACAGTGAAATCTCCAAGCGCCTTGGCGCCGAGTGGAAGCTCCTCAGTGAAGGCCAGAAACAACCTTTTATCGATGAGGCCAAGCGCCTTCGCGCTATGCACATGAAGGAGCATCCCGACTACAAGTACAGACCACGCAGGAAGCCCAAAGTACCAGTATCCGTGGTCCCAGGTGGCAAGAACCAGTCGATGGGCGCTAGCTTCCCGAGCTTCTCGCTGCCTTATTTCGGTTCACCGGCTGGACCAGTTTCACACCATCACCCGCACCCATTGGACTATCCACCTCTACCTGGATATTTCAGCTCTGCTTTCGACGCTGTGCACCTAGGTAAATTGGTGTCCGGTGCTCAGAGCCAACAGACCTCGACGACGGCCGCGGACGTAGCCAACAACAACGCGGCCTCTGCCGCTGCGGTGGTCAGCAGCTTCTACTCCAGCCTCTACAATCCGGCAGCCCAGCAGAGCAAGGTGTCACCTTACGGAGCTGCGACGACGATGGGTTCGCTCTTTCCCAGCGCAGCTCACCACCACATGGCCTCGTCCATGATGTTCCCGGGCTCACAGCTGACCCCGTCGCAGATGACCCACAGCAGCGGTAGTCCCAGCAGTAGTCCAGGTTCGACGCCGGTATCATCATCCCATGGATCGTCCACATCACCAGCTGCCCCCAGCCTCGATCTGGACCAACTGAGGCGGCCCGTGAGCGTAATATTCTAGAGAAACGAGTAGGACAGAGTATATTTTTGTATTTCAATTTTAGTGCGTTTGGTCAGTTTATTATTATTATTATTTCTTTTTTACTTTGAGATGCGAGCGACCGTTCCGAGATTTTATTTTTTATTTTTAACAGAGTACGCGTATTAGAGTATGAGATTTGGAACGGTCGGAGATTGTTTTGATTGACTATATAGATCCTTATTAGAAGCTCGGTTATACGCGAAATTCCGCTGGAAACGTATCCGTCGCATTTTCAATTGTATATACACGACACGCAGCATTGTGTCACGGGCAATATTTATCGATGTAGCATCAGCGTCGGAGAATAATAATATATACAACTATTTAGGTGATACGTTTCTCCCGGTAGTTTCTTTTTTTTATCGCGAAAATATACACGACGCGCATGTGCGTCGTCGTCGATTCTCAGCTCGTGTGTATATCGTTACGCCCTGAAAGTGGCTTCCCGTTAACTGTGATTTCGTTGACATATAAGTGAAGAGTAAAGAAAAGAAATTAATAGGAGGTAGCTTGTGAACGTGAAGCGACCGCGGGTGGGAAAGACACGGGGAAAATAATTCGAATTGTAAAAAGTATTATACTTGTATAGTGTTGTTATACTGTACACGATGTTTTAGCCATATTGCGATTGAGGACACTTGCGTTAAATTCAAATTTTACTATGACATATTTGTAAACAAATTATATTGCGATTAATTTTCAAATACCGCGCGTATTGACATCGTCGAACATACATTGTAACAAGAGATTCTATTCGATTTTTTTTTTCACAGCGTAGTGTAAAATAATCGTGTCCTGCGACGAAGCTATTAAGCTCTTATCATACCTCAATGTGTCTTTATGTATCGTAATAATATAAATTGAAAGAGAACCTGTAGGACCTTAGAAAAAAATTTGTAAAGTTCATCGTTGATTTCTATGTATTTCTGTCGTGAAACAAGCTGATGTATAGACATGGGAATTATTGATTTTTAGTTCTTCTCCCGCAAACTAATAATGCCGTCGATTATTTCGTTCGAATTATCAAGTATTAGGCGAATACTCACGATTGTACATAATAATAAATATAATAATCATTGTCGTCTCGATTGCTCTTGAATAAGACTAGTCCGTAAGTAAGAGAAGATCAACGATCGTCGATCCACTGTAGCCGATAATTTGCCCTGTAAATTGTATTTGTTATTAATAAATTGTTATTATCTATTCATACAACGAAACCTCACGAATAATCATTGACTTTTCACCCTCTTTCCAACCTCTTCCTTCCTCTTATATATCTTCAATCGTATAGTCATATAGAACACATAAAAAGTCATGAATCTAAATCAAAGGTATATATAACAACAAGCATTAGTTTCAAGCGCATGCATTCATAAATCAACAAACCATTAGCAAAAACACAGAACAATTCATCAAAGGTGAGAAAAAAAGGCGTCGAGTAGCTCGAGCTCACAGGCAAAGAAAAAAAAAGCCAAAATTTCATTATACCATACCAAAGTTGACACAATAACTCATTCTATCCGCTCGATAAAACTAACCCTTTCAGCTCGCCTAATTTAATGATCGTCGCGCGAAGGGCTGCAACAGCAGCTATACGTCTGAAAATTCCAATTCCCCGCAGAAGCCCGAGAGAGATGGAGCGAACCGCAATATAATTTCTCTCTCTCTCTCTTTCAGCACAGGGACGAGAGTATAGTACCTATACGCGGGAACAGCAAAGCGAAAAACGACACGGCGGTCCGGCTCGAAACGGCCAACAGAGCCAGCGGGGCTTCTCTCTCTCTCTCTTTCGAGAAGGGAAGGTGACGCTGAAAAGGAGCCGCACGCAGCGCTCACAATTGCCCTCTAAACAGAGGGTAGTTACGGGAAAAGTTAGCCGCGGATGGATGGATATAGTGCGTAGGGTGGCTCGCGCGCCAACTACTACTAGCCCGAGGAGATGGATTTGAAAAAACGGGAGTGGAAGGGTGGCAATATCGCTATGGGGTTGCGAGCTACATTGTGCGTAAGTGTCCATATGCTTTCAGTGCTGATTTCGATATATTATATGGAGTGGCTAGTAGTGAGAGATTTCACAGATGGGCTGTGTGAAGAAAAAATTGATATTTTCATATATATAAATGCATTTGCTTATATACGTTTGATTTGATCATTTCATTTATACACTGAGAAAAAAATCTAGTAACCATTACCAAAATTCTACTATAAACTCTAGTGGTATAGGGACACGACTATATT
>UCOJ01001673.1:0-23978 GCA_900474305.1 Cecidostiba fungosa
AGAGAGAGAGAGAGAGAGAGAGAGAGAGAGAGAGAGAGAGAGAGAGAGAGAGAGAGAGAGAGAGAGAGAGAGAGAGAGAAGCTGGAGCGGATAAGCATGGGGCGTCTGCCGCCCGTCTGCCTTCCGCCTTTTCTAACCTGCCTGACTGCCTCACTACGCCTGACTACCCCTAACTACTTCACTCTCTACTGCCGTCTCTCTCTTTCTCGGTTTTTCGCTCTTCTCCTCTTTCTCTCTTTGTCTCCCGTTTTCGCACGCGCGAAAGCGCTAGGAGAATTTCGCCTTCTCTCTCTCTCTCTTGAGAGAGAGAGAGAGAGCGTGTGTGTACGATGTTTTTTCGTCTCTCTCTCTTTCTCCTATACTCGGAGTTTCTCTCTGTAAGGAGATATCCAACTTACTATCACTCTTTCGCCTGTGACACTGCGTCCGGACGATCGTCGTTTTTATTTTCAATTATTTCGCCTTGCCCTTTAGCGAGAGCTAACTTGTCTCTCCCTGTATAGTGCTATTTCTCTTTTACGCTCTTTTATTCCTCCTCTCGGCCTATTTTTTTCCCGACTTTTTCGAGATACGTTGTACATAGCAGAAACTAAGTTTATATCTTCCTCGCCAAGTAGTTTGTTCAGCGAGTAGTGCCACGTATACGCGCAGTGAAAAACAATTATCTTGAGAGCTTATATTTACGAGAAAAAAAAAATAGTCAAGTCTCACTCTGTCAATCAAAATTATACATTCCTGATCGATGCGCTAAGCGAGTCAGAAAATTCCGGCAAACCGACACGATCAATCGGGTTATATCGGTCAAAGTTAATTAATCAGTGTTTAGATACATCCGGCTGAATAGCCAGATAAATGAGCCCTTCGTAGTATGTGTCTATATACACGCTATAACGCGTCTGTCTGACCATACCAGACAGTATTCCACTTGGCCACTTTTTTTTTCTCGCCATCGCCCTGTAGCCAAAGTCTCGTCTAGGCTATACGGAGACGAAATCGCGAGTCATTCCGTTTCTCCAGCCATACCCCTTATATTCTCTCCCGTATATATACTTTGTCAGTTTTCTCAGCACAAAGTAGAGATGCCTCTATATATATATACATGCTTTTCCGACTCTCACTTTTCCCCCTCCCTTTCTCTCTCTGCGATGCTCGTAGTGTGTGGCGCGCTCTCGCAAAGTATCCGAGAAATTTCATCTGCACAACTACAACGGCATAACGAGAGAGAGCTAGGGAGGGAAGGAGTATAGATGGAAAGAGTGAGAGAATACTCCCCGTAGATTTGTATCGGCACAGATTTACGCGTGTCCGCGCGGTCGTTGATTTATTTTGGCTCTTGCGAAAAACCGTCTGGATTTTACGAGAGCTGCCTTTTTTTTCATCCGCATCGAGAAATCTCTGACATAACTGTGTCGAATTTTGCGAATGAAAGAGGAGGGAGAGAGAGAGAGGAATGATAGTTTACCGCGCGCGCCCTTATTCTATATGGCAATTTTGTCTTACTCTTATTGATTGAATTTGTTTTCGATTATTTAAGGGAGCATATTATTGCAAACATTAACGCGTGTCCTGCTTTGTATTATATACTTTAATCAAAGTAGGTAGTACTCGTAATTTTAGAATCAACGACTCCATCGTTTCTGAAAATCCAAATGGTTCATGCGATTTTCAAGTTCGATAAACTTTATGGAGTCGAGTACTTGCATCCTTATATTTCCGTTTACAACGAGTGGACGTATATTTATATTTTTTTGGACCTTGATTATATTATATTTCTGGCAGCAACAGTTTTATTTCTTTTTACAAACTATACGACTTCGATCAAACAATCTCAGCTGAATTGAGTTTTCCGCGATAAATTAGGTCATGGAAATATTTTGCAAACTCCCTGCTATATACGAAAGCTTACATAATCTTAAGATCGTTTGAAAATGTATCGCAGCAGCGAAATATACAATAGTTCGTTTGACCTATAAAGAAAAAGAAAAATTTTTCAACGATAAGGATGGTCGTATGAGTAGTAAACTCGTATTCCTGAAGGATTTGGAAAAAGAGATTTTCCAAAAAACGAATAAGAAGACTCGTAAAATAAAAACGCATCGACCGATTCCGATGATTCTCCTACTGTCTTACTGACCCAGCTGAAGCAATTTAATGAGCAAAGTTTCACCGTGATATCTCTAACCCTCGCCGCAACTTAAACTTGTGCACTTTTACCAACAGATACACGCGCGCATTGGTATATTAAATAAACTACTGCACATTATATGCCGCCTGAGCTGACTAATGTTACTATTATATTTTGAATAGAAAGTGAAATATATGGATTGAGTATATCTAATCATACATCATAATGTTCCTCAAACGTATATACGGGTACCAAAATCACAAAATTTATAGCCGAGTAGTATTGCAAAGTAGTTACGCGCGACGAACTTGAAACTGCTCTTTTTTCTTTGACCAAAGAAATTTTCTGCATAGCGATAAAAAAAAGCGACGTATAAAAAGTTTTCAAAGCCAAATAAAACCTTAACTATATCTACTAAAGATTGTTTTCTATTTCATCGTGAAAAGCATAGCGAGTTGATAAAGTTAAGAAATCGGAAAGCCTCGAGTAGATCAATCCGAGTACAGTAAGACACCGAACCAAATTACACGATTTTTCAATGCGATCGAGCAGCCGATAAAACCCCTTCAATCATTAAGTGTTTTCAGTTCAAATTAAATCCCACCAAAAACATCGAGCTCTCTCTCTCTCTCAAGCATGATAAAAATCCACACACAGCCATGATCGAAACGCGTGAAATCCGCGAATTTTAGACTGCACACTCGATTAAATTCCCGACCCACTTGACTCCCCCCCCGACCCGTCGACACGTCGATCTCGCGTCTTAAAGACGACAATGATTTTCAAAGTACACCCATACACATCGTCCTCTCCCTTCCCCATTAAAATTCAACGACCCCCCCTACCCCCGTCGCAGTTCGCGGGAGCATTAAAGCTCGCAGATTCGCCAGCGGCATATTGCGAATTCGCGCTGGCTAGCGAACACCGCACCGTCGCCGCGTATGTGCATACTCGGGGGGGTGCCCCCCCCCTCCTCCCTCTCGAGCTACGTTCTGCGCGCTCTACGAGGTCAGTCAGGTCGATGACGCTACTGTAACGTCGCGGCGGAGGAGGAACGGAGCTCTCTCTCTCTCTCTGTCTTTCTCTAGATATCTCTAGCTCTCTCTCTCTCTCTCTCTCTCTCGCTAGCGCTCTCGCAAAAACGCTGAATCAATACGTGATATGGTATATTAATGCTTTGATATAGAGTTACTCTCTTGCGAGTGCGAGCTATTCGGTACTCGCCGCGCCTCGTGTCGTTTTAAGCGGTGCTTTCGGTTTTGTTGTTTTGATTTATTTTTTTTACTACCACCCCCTTTTTTAGATTCACTGCGGTCAGTTCGTGTGTTGTAGTCCCCCCCCCCACCTTGGCTCTTTGTTGTGTGTACTTTTATGTGTGCGCGGTAACATAATATAGGTATACGATTTGCGAAGAGGGGGATTCTATAGCGGAAATAATTCATTTTTTATAAGACCGACTGTAAATATAACGTGCGATGAGTCTCGGTGGGGTGACGATCGTGCGGTTGGCCTAAGAATCGAAACGATCAATCTCTTGATTATATATCGATAGGGGTATATAGCCGATGCGGAGACGGAGAGAGCTTTCAGCGAATTCTTCGATTAAGTATTTACCGCGCTGCAGTCTCATTGACGATAACAAGATTATAGCTGTATCGCTCGGTAATTTCTTCTTCTTCTTCTTCTTCTTCTTCTTATTGCACACCGAGGGGCTGAAGAAGTGGAGATAGAATGTGATTACGATTGCATAGATTTTTTTCTTCGATACTTTCACGAGTCATTATATACGTATATGTAACAGAGGTAAACTTATATTCATATATTACGTCGATATGGATTGGTTAATTATGCTAATCGATTTCCATGAATGTTTGATGCGAAAATTATAACGTTGCATTATGAAGTTTATATACTTGTTTACTATTCCTATAAAAACAATAACTTTTTAATGGTATGGGAAAGAGTGCCAGAGGTATAGTTGAAATTATATTTTACAATAACTTTGGGGGAATCGCTCTCGTATATACAACTCACAAAACATTCGTCTGATGCATTGTTATACACACAGCCAACGCAAACGCAAAGTCCGCGCGCGCGCGCATATTTCAATCGACAAATTGCGCTACCAGCATTCGAAAGCACGTACAAGCGCGAGTTTGAAAGTTGACCAAAGTTAGCGGGAGAGAGTTTATTTTTTTTTTTTTGCTAAGGCAGCCGCTCGCCGTAAATCACGGAATTTTCACTCCATTAAAAATTTCGTCGCATTTTTTCCATATACAAGGTACATATAAGCGAAGAGAAAAGGAAGCCGTAGATCCTGGCGATTCTTGGCATGCTCCTTTTTCGAAGTACGAGCACATTCGACGCGCGAGAGTGAAGCTAGCTCATGCCTTTGAAAATACACATTTTCAACCGGGTATATATATATATATATACAGAGACACGCACATATACACACGCTTTTTATCCTCGGGAAATATAAACGGGTTGGCGCATTTTTCTGAGGGGACTGCACACTCGTTTGAGATATATATATATACAGCGAAGACAAATGCAAGAAGTAGCTGCTGCTTCTTTCCTCTCAGCGCGATAATCCGTATAGGTTTGTATATGTGTGTGTGTGCAGTTTTCAGGTCGTTTCTGCAATTTTTCGAGGTCAATATTGGGTCCTATCGGCGGTTGCCGCCGCAATGCGACACACGCCGCGCGCGGTTCTAGCTGTCTCTCTCTCTCTCTTACTCTCGACCCCTTGCACCATTATATCGCGTCCCCGACCAAAGTTCTTGGACTGCGCCGCAGGCACGTGCATGTGCGCGAGCGATTCGCAGTTGTTGCACGCGTTCTCTTTGTTTTTAGCATTTTTTCGAATCAACGATGACTATTTTTGGAACGACAAATCGAGAGATTTACTGGAAGCTCTTCTATAGCTCTTTCGAACTTGTCGGTTTGACGCGAAGCTTTTCGAGTGCTCGCGGTGTTGAGATTTTTTGCAAATTTTAAAAAACTCATGCATGGCACTTTGCCAATACATGCTGAGAGCGAAAATGTCTTGCATGATTGTTCAAAAAATCGCTGGCGAAGAGACGCACTGTATAAGTGTGTTAGAGAGAATCAAGGAGCATAAGGCAGGGCTTTTTTATTTGAAATTTCAAAAGCTGAGACTTATTAAGTGTATCATTATTCAATAAAGATAAAAGTTAGTTATCAGCGAAAGAAAATTGATAATAAGTTCAAAAAATATTGGTTAGTTTTCAGTCCCACATGGTATATATGATAGCGCAATCTTATAATTTATAGCACTTATCCTTTGGTGCCGAACACTCAAAGAAATCATTATAGAATCCGCTATAGTATAATTTCTTCCGATTATAAATTCAATGGGGATATATCATCTAAGACGAAAAAAAGATCGTTTCTAATGTATGTGGGTCAACTCGCGACTTTTCTCCGTAAATTTGACAATTTATTAATTTTCATTCATTTATAAATCTTTTCAAACCAACAATTGAATTCGGGTGCGATGGGACGAAGCTGAAAACATCGTTCCCGGCTCGCCAAATACAATGCAGCCGATTTTCCAAGCACTTAATCGAAAATATCCTTTTAGGATTATTATTCCGCTTGGTCAACAAATCGGACTACGGTAGGGCAAAAGGAAAAAAGCTCGGCGAGCTTAAAAACTCAAAGCGTTGCATACATAGCGTAGCGTTGATCGAGACAAGGTGGGCGCCGCGACGCCGACGACAACGACAAGGCTCTTGAGTCTATCGAACGAATCAATGTATTAGCACACGGCCAAGGTTCCAGTGTATAGCAAGCAGTGTCACATGCCCATGCGCATCGCGGCGACCATCACGTGTGCCGCCGGCCGCGAATCAATCATTATATACCTATACAGAAGCGCAAGCTGCAGTCAGCCGCACCGCGAAGCGTCGCGGTAATACACACGCCTCGGTCGGCGTTGAAATTTCCTCGGAGGCCGCCGCGAGCGAGCTAAGCGCGACCCTTTCCTCGACCTGTGCTGCGAAAGTCGGAGAGAAGAATGTATATATACATACATACCTGTGCAGCGACGCGACTCCGGAGCTTGCGCGCTCGATCTTTGCGCGCGGTAAACTTGGCAATTTCGAACGATCGAGTCTTTGATTTACGCGTATACTATATCAACAATTAACTACTGCGTTTGGTATCATCAGTCGAAATAAATTGCAGGAAAACATGAGATTCAAGATTACGCGCAATCGGCAAGTGACTCGCAAAATCACAGCAACGGGCGCAGATAATCCTCAGGGGCTTTCTCTCGAGTTCGTGGAAGCTCACCGGCGAGCGGTGTAGATTCCAGGCGGTTTCACTAAGCCGTTCTAACGAAGCGACGCGCGACTGCTAAGCGTTTTAATTAGCCGCTCTCGCGCAGAGCGAGTCGTTAGTGGAAACGCCCGCCGCGCTCGGTAGTAAAGTTAACAGGCTTGGCTCTCATCTACACACACACACACACATTTCTCTCACGCCACGCCACCACCTTCTGAGAAGCGCGGCGGCTCGTGAGGACTTTGCTGGGCTAGTTGATTAAGCAGCCAATTGCTTTTCCCATTAAAGGGGCTGATCGCATCATTGCCGCGCTTTGTTTCTTATGGCTCTCGTCGTTAAAACCCGTCATATTATTCCTTTTGCTCAATGAAGCTCAAAGATCCTGATGATGGCGTAATTCGCGGTTTATTTAATTATCATTTTCGAGCGTCGCGTATTATATATATATATACGAGACGGAAGAAAATCGAAAGCTCAGTTATGTAATGCAAATTTAGCTCGATGATGTATAGAGTTGCGGGTTCGGGGGCGTTTGTAGGAAAGAATTCATTGAACCTGCGCGTCGCTGATCATGGTAATTCACGTTTGACATTGCCGCGCGCTTATACCTACAGTCTAAACATTGATCGGTTGATATATAGCCAGTATAGCTTTCAGTTGCTGGGATAATCATTATAAAGTGTTACATACTCATAAACGCGGTCGCGTTTAATAATTGACGGACCAAGGAAAAAAAGAGTTAACGTAGACAATTGATGACGGACGCAGAAGATTCGAAATTAATTTTACTAAACGTATCAGGTATATATAAGTACAGGGACTGTCAACTAGAGACCGCGAAACGAACAACTACTTATGATTTCCATCAGGAAATCCATATCCTCGTTTAATAGAGAGTCGATAGAAAAAAGCTATCCAAATATAGGAAGCAATGGTATTTGGCTGCGTCGCGTGCGCGCTACGTTCAAAGACAATATCGTGTACGTATAGATATATATTGGGAGTCGTATTAGAGGCGGCGCTTTTGCATATATATATATACCGCAGCAAGAGACTTCGCGAAAGACTACTGCAAAACTTTGTTGGCCACGGCGATGGCTTTGTATTCTGATGATACGTTTTCGAAGCTTTCTTAAAATATTCATGAGCCGGGAGTATGGTAATTTCTGGCCGGAGCCGTGTCCCTTTTTTCTCCCGTATCTCTGCGGGAGCACATTGCGGATTTTAAGAAATTAGCGAGAAATTAGCTATACATGATGTATACAATTCTCCGATGCATCTTTATTAGTCATATAGTCGTGTGAATCTTATCGAAATCCCAGCGAAAGATTTTCAAAATAAAAAATAGACCGTTATCAACAAACACTTGAGAAACTAGCGCAAATATTTTCACACACACACACACACTTATAGTCGTCGCAATTTATCTAAAAACATCCTATTCCTATCCTCGTCTTGCATGCGGCGAATCGTAAAAATGCGAGGAAGAAAGGAAAACTTGTGTGTTTCGTTTTTCGTCGGCGCGGCGCTGCTGCAGCCGGCCCAGTATATCTATATATAATACAACACAACTGCGCGCGCTACACACTGCGATATTGCGGCAAACACCGCGTTGTGACGTTTTATGTAGCCGCCTTCCAGTTTCAGTAATGGCGCTTTTATGGAAGCGAAAACTTACCACCACACAGCGCGCAATGTTTTCACGAATGATATTTAGATGCACAGCAGTAGCAGCAGCACAATGATAATCCGCGCGGTGCAGGTTTAATATGCAACGAATGCAAAACAAAAGTTGAGCGCGCGCTTTCTTTATAGCCGGCCAATTATATATACTTGTCTTATTATATACGACTTTTCGATTGTTCAAATACGCATATATACAAATATACACTTGAATATTTAAAAAAGATGACGCGAGTCCCTCGACACAGTTGAAAAGTGCATATAAACTTTGCGAAAGTAGGTTTGTGGGCTGAAAAATATGCAAAGCATTCGTGTCCATATGAGCTTTTTACTGCTAGTCTTTTTCCACTCTGTATAATAATGTGCGTATATTTAGCGTATAGAGATGAGAAGCTTTACAAGAATGCGCGCCGCAGTCGAGAAATTTACAATTAACAGCCCGGTAATTTCGCGGTTATTCAGTCTTCTATATACGATATTCCATCGCAATGCGTATACCTATACCATATATATAAAGCGGCAGCAAAGAACCGCAAAGCGCGTCTCTTTTTCTGAAACACACGAGTATTACAATAGCCCGAGAGCATTCCAAATTGAAAACTTTTTAATTCAGCTGCAGCAGGAGCGCGTTCGTTTGTTTTCCTGAAACTAATCCGATAAAAGCCCGTGAATCACGAAACTTTCTAGCCGCTTGTCTTGATCCGCGTGCAGCGGTATAGTAGACGCGGTGGGGTAATTTAAAAATATCTCCTCAAATTTCCGTGCGCGAAGGTCAGGCCGATCATTTCTGCATCAACGATCCGACGTATGGTTTTCAGCTTATCGATATATGCATCAGTCAGTGCACGAACAGTACCGGATCATCATTCCGCGGAGAGGAGAGAGAGAAATTCAAATCCATCTTTCTCGGGTTTCCGTTTGCAGCTCTCATAGCTCGAAAGCCGATCCCAAGGCACGCTCCGTTTCACCGCGGAGGGGATGAAGGAAATATGTAATATATCGCCGGAAATATATATATATATATATATGCCCCTCCTTTCGACATCCGAGGCTACATACACTCTCGTTTTCTATATACTGGCTTGTACTTATACATCTATATATACGTTTGATAATCGGTCGACGCTCAAAATGTTTGATCGTGTGTTATATATATATATACTTTGAGCCAAAGTTTTTCTTCTCTTATGCGCCCCAACTCTCTTTCTCTCGAAGTTTAAGGCCAATTTCGAGAGAAAAGTTTACGCTCGTCGTATACTTATTTCCCTGAATTCGAGAGCGAGTTGAAGAAATAATGATGAGTTGCTGATAGTTTTGTGGACTTTTTAGAATTTCATTGTTGCCCTGATGCACTCGCACGTATCATCATACACCATGCAACAATACAAGTTCGCTTTTACATCCGGCAAGTTGAACCAACTCTTTACGGGATTGCATTATAAAAATTCTCATTCTTCTCTCTCGCTCTCTCCCACTTTGGATTTAGCCCAAAAACGAATTCTCGAAATAAAAATAAAAAAATTCCCGCAAGCTCTTATCGATTCACTCACCCTCGCACACGCACTATACAAATTGGATTTTCCTCTCCGGGAATCTCGCTGAATTGAATTATATTCTGCAACGCGATTGTACGTACGTATATATATGCACTGACTATTTTACTCTGCACCTGTTGTTACATCACTAAAAGTTAGTTATATATATATACACGCGAGGATCAGCGTAATTCACGATTTTTGCAAAAGGAACCGCAGCCAGCCGATAGTTTCTTATATATACATATATATATTTATCGTGCGAGCACTCTTCCTTAATTAAATTTCTGTACCGATCTGATCCTCTCGTCGAGTGTTTTGCAGTTTCAATATTATGTATCGAAGTTGACGTACAAAAAGCTTTATATACCCACAGAGGGCTGACTTCCCTTATACATATATACACTAACTCCTCGTAATCGACGTAACACGATCGTGCGCGTATCGTAAATTTTGCTGCGGGGCACATCAAGGGTCTCTCTTGCTTCTTTTCGTTCGCTTGCGAGAAGGGGCTCGCAGCCAAGTCGTCCATTTAAGGCTCTCCGTAGAAATGGCGAGCTCCTGTCGAGATAAAGATTCGACTTGGCCCCCGGGCGCGCCGCAAAAAGAAACCGGTATTACCGACCGAGTTCGCTACCCCCCCTTCTCTGTCCGTGTTATATATGTACCGAGCGAGTCCGCGCGAAGCAGCCCCTCCGACAAACTACTTGTTTAATTCGTAATCAAAGGGAAATTGGGCAAGGAGCGCGTAAATTCCAGCGGAGAATCTTCATCCGATTTTAATCGCATGATTTGTACGGCAAGCCGCGCTCCATTAAGGTTGTTCTTTTGCCCCGAAAACTCCGAGGCTACCTATATCTTTTTGTGGATCATTAAGAAAACCAGCGACGTCGGTTTATTCGAGACCTGCTCCTGTAGCCGAGAGAAAATTAATCGCTTTGAAATGAAAATCCCGCTGCAAAACACCAAGAGAGAGTGTGTGTCCGTGTGATGTATAGAGTCGAGCAAGTTTGATTTTTAGCGCAAACTTTCGCTCTAAATATACTAATAGGGATGTGTTTTCGTGACATTAATAACGTAATAATCATCGGTTGGTGAAATAATGAAAGATCGCATTGGCAGAGTCTGGAAAGGATTTTAAAGCCGCTATAACGCGTGAGCAATGAATTTTTCTCCCTTCGCGCATATATAATACATCAGCGAGCGTTTGATCAGCCGATCATTCGAAGAGCGGCTCTCGCGGCGGCGTTGAAATTGCTCCAAAAAGTTGTCGCGAGAGAAAGAAGCCAGAGCTCATTTCCTCTTCGGAAGTCGATTGAATATTTTGGCAATCGCCAGTGGGGAAATTCCAAAAGAGGGTCTGGGACGCTAACTTTTTCGGGGGCTTCTCGGCGCAGCTGTTCTTTCTCTCTACATCCCCGCCAGTCTCGGCATCAGAGCAGAGCACATATAAGAGATGTAATACAGACGAATGCGGAGATTCTTCCCTTGAGGCTGCGTCACGAAACCTTGACCTGTCAGTTGTTTTCCTCTTCTGCCCAGTGTGTGTGCGCCTCCCCTCTTTCTCGCTTGCGAGCTTATATCCCCTTGGAATGTCCCCGCGCGCGAGCATTTACACGCGTCTCTCCGTTATCTAACCCGTTAGCGCGGAGACAGTATAGAGATAGAGCTTCATATATATGCCGTATTCAAATCCGCGCAAAGTGCCTCCGTTACGCATTCCTTATAATGTATTTCATTCGTAATTTTCCGCGGTGTATCCTACGGCAACCTCGTGACCGATATATTCATGTATACATTTACGAATGTATATATAAAAATACGAGCCAGGAAAGAGAATGAAAAAAGTCCTGGTATTTGCCTCTATAAACGCTACTACTACTACTGCTGTATTTCTATGGTATAGGAAATAGCTCCTCTGCGCGGCTGCATAAACTCCTGTATTTTAAGTCTCTCGAGCACGGAAAGCCGCGCGTGCAAGCGTGTATATATATATGGATGACTTCCGGCTGGGCTAAAGAGAGGGAGGAGGAGGTGCACTGCGGTACACACAGACACACATCATCCGCGATCCAGTTTAATCCGCTGCGCGAGTGAGAGAAAGACCGGAGCTCTGCGCATATAGCCGCGGCGAACGCTCTGTACTATTATATGTATGACGTAAGTTTGATATAATAATACTTTCACTAGCTTTTTAATACGCACCCATATAATATTTATATTCAAGTGTTCATCGTCAGGGGATCAGCTCATGGAATCGGTTACTGTCAATCTACTCGCGATTGACGTCCCATCGTACAAGTGCTATTATCCAAACGACTAACTATGCGCCATACATATATACCTCCAGTTCGGTCAATCACGTCGCCTGCATGCAAGATTCATACATATCAGAGTCATATTATAACGACCGACAGCACACACAGCAAGCTCGCGAGCCGATAGAGTGATTACGTGTATCGCCGATGAACCCGCAATAACTGCAGTAGCCTCATCAATAACCGATAAAGCCTTATATTACATTATACTACATAGAAATCAATCGTCATCGGATCGTATGCGATAGCGCCACCATTATATACCTGCACAGACGGTTCTAATAATGGCCTAGCGTGTCATTGACGCGCTTCAAAAATAGTCAGCAGCCGAACGAATAATCGCCTCGCGGGGGAGGCGATTGACCGTAATACCCTCAGTCAAATAAGAGGGTCAAATATAGACGAGAGAGAGAGAGAGGAGAGAGATAGATATAGAGGGGGGGGGGGGTACTAGCCGCCGGAGTAGCCCTGATCCAGATCTATCGCCACGTGCTCCGGATAGTATACGCGCCTCTGTCGGGTCTACGTGTATTGGTGCGATAGAGAGTATGTATACTATATAGAGGCTGCGCGCGCGCGCGCTATTCCGTTGGAAAGAGAGAACACGTGTGTACAGTGATCGTGTGATCGATGACTGCGCCAGCCGGCTGCAGCTGCTACTGCGGCGGTGTAGCCGCGGCTACCAATCGGCTAATCTCTTCCGCGTACATATATATGTGGTATATGTACGCGCAGCCCAGTATAAGCTCCCGATCGCTGCGGCTCTGTCTCTCTCTCTCTGTATATATACGTTAATTGCACGACGCTGCATCGATTCGCGAGGATTGGGACGCATATAAAAGTCTCGCTATAGCGAATATCCGCACCCCGATGCGTATATACGGACCGAGCGTTTTTTGCGCATGCGGTATCCTTTGTTACGCATGCGTCGCGCTTTTTGCACTCTTCTCTTCGGACAGACTGGGCAAATTCCCTGCATTTACTTTCGCCGCTTTTGCCGGATTATAGAGAATATTACTAATTTGACGATCAGTAGATAAGTCTAGCTATGGTCAGACGACACTTTTTGGTTCTCCCAGCATTATTATTCGGATATTCGATCGTTTACCGCTAATAATTAAATTTTTTCCATTACTCAGCTTTCAATCGATACAAATCGCCGCAATTTTATGAGAGACGAAACGACCGATTGTCAAGTAGATACATCCGAGTATGGTCGGACGCGCTGTACATAGGTATATATATCTCGATCGAGTAGGAGCTGACGATAAAGAAAATATATTTATATACGTATATATCTAAGAAAAATTGTCCTTACCCCCCGTGAAATCCGGCCAAAATGTATACACTCTCGGTTGTAAAGTTTACAGCACAGAGAGAGAGAGAGAGCATTACAGATTTTACAGCGCGCTCGTAAAGCTTGCACTGCGCGGGATTCCCCTCGCACTTTTTCCGTTATTACGATTCTTGTAGTCTCTCGCATACATTTTACGTATAGTTCGCAGATGCTGACTAGCATCAGCCTGTTTTTTTTTTGGGGGGGGGGAGGCAGAACGAGAGAGTCGGGCGAGAAAAATAGAGAAAAAAAACGATCGAGGAATTCATGTAAGTAATATATTCGCATGGAGTGTCGCGAGAAAAGGCTCCCATTGTGTAGCTCGGATAAAGTCGCTCTCGAGCTCGGTGTGTGCTGAAAGAGGTGTTATAGTATATATAGAGGCTGCAGAGTCAAAATACAGAGCCGCGCTTGTGTCACTTCATTAGTATTCGTTTAGCCCGGGGGGCTGTGCTCTCTTCGCGATTTTCACACCTCGTCTGGTGCATAATTTAACAAGCCGCGTGTGTCCCCGTGTGTATATGTGTTGGCGCGCGCGCGCGAGACGAAACTCATCCACATATACGCGCTGATGCTGGCGGCCGTTGCCATTAGGGCGTATAGCAGCAGTAGCAGCTCGTCGAGTGCCCGCGGTGCTTAACACCTCAAAGCAATCATTTCGGCGGCTCTCGTTAAGCCGCGCGCGCGCGCGACGAAAAAATTCAGGCACACATACTACACTGCAGCAGCAGCAGCAGCCGCTACAACGACGAGCGAAGGGTGAGCGGCGACGAGAAGAATTACTATAGACCCGCTCGTCGTTCAAGTGTGAGAGCTGCGCTATATACTGCACACGAGACTGCGACGCCCCCCTCCTCCCCCCCACCCATATGTGGGGTTGAATTAAGCCGCAGGTAGTTCAGACACTTCAGACAGGGCGACGAGACAGGCTCTAGTGTGTAGGCGCTCCCGCGCGCCGTATACACACGTAGGGGGGTGTGCGCACTTCTTGCCCAGCCAACTCTATATACATATATGTGTATATATATATATCTCTCTCGCCTGAGCAAGCTCCACACGCTTGTCTCTCTCAGTAGCTACACCTATATATATATAAATATATATATATTACACTACATGGCGCCTTTGCATACAGGAGCTGGCTGGTCTAAGAGTTACTACTTAAGAGAGTGCGAAGAACTCCACCTCCCCCACAATTTCCCTCCCCCACTTTTCATTCATACGAGCGACGCTGAACGTGTTTGTAAAGCGCTTTTTTTCCTCCCGCGCGCGGCACTTGTGCTTCGCGCCTCTTTTTTTTCTTCACATACGCGGTTTCTCCATTTTTCCTCGTGTATACGTGTGTGTGCCACTATATATACCTATAGCAGCGACGTTGTCGATGAAATTTTGACAAAAGCTTGAGAGAGAGAGAGAGCTTTTATTGGCGCTTTAAAACTAGAATAATATTTTCCGTGTGGAGGGACGAGAAATCATGGCTTTCGAATGAATGATCTCGAAATTTTATACCGCCGTTGAGCGTGCGAGAGTTTACGTAAAGTATTATCATTTTCCAATTCTAATTTCTAATATACCGTTACGCAGGTGAGAGGATTTTCATTTTCAAGTGGAACAGATCCGGTACGGCGAGACGTGCTTGTATTATACGAAAACTACTACTACTACTGTAGGCACTTGCAACGAGAATACAATGTTTACAAATCTCTGCATAAATTTGGCGTACAATAGAAAATACGCGGGGCACGCCGAGGATCAAGAAGGAAAATCTCATTATATTCCCGAACAACGCGCCGCATCACTCCAGAGAGTCAACTCGGCCAAGCGCCATCGCAATCACGGCGTGGAAAGGAAAAAAAAAAAAAAAAAAGAAGTGAAGGAAGCATCACCGGCTCCCGACTATATATACTCGCTCATCAATCTCCCGGGTCTAAAAAATCGCAGCAGCAGTAGTAGGAGCGACTGCCGCATAGTCTCGCGGCGTGAAATTCTCAGGCAGCGTCGCGGGGGCTGACGCGGCGAGTCTGCTACTACTCCTACACAGACACACAGACACACGCATATAATACTATATATGGATAAAAACATATATACACGGCATATACTATCCGGCTCGGATCCGTTCGCATGACGACGACATCGGCGATGGGGCTCGCGGCCAGACAGACCACTCCAAGTCAAAGACGAGCGCACGGAGTCACGGAGGAGAGCACGAGTATAGAAGTAGAAGAAGAAGAAGAATAACTGCACACAGCTGGGAGAAAGAGAGTGAGACGGCGCGAGGGCGCGTCGATGCGGTGCATTCGCGACGATCGCCGATAGCGGCTGTGTGTGTGTGAGCGCTGCACGCAGTTTGGCTGCTCCCGATGCGGGCGCAGAGTATAATACGTGTATGTATATATATAGATAGGGGAGAGGAAAGTGTAGTAAGTTAGCAAAGCGTGCTATCCCTCTCTCTCTCTCTCTCAGTGTCTGCTGGCAGTGTACACTATAGTCTCTCGCTATCTCGCTCGCTACTGCGGCTGGGAGTATAGTCGCAGGGCTATCTGCAAAGTGGACATGTATGTAGTGTAACGTTTCGGGAGGAGCGCGCTCCTAAAAAGTACGCAGCAGCAGTAGCAGCCAGAGCCAACACACGCGCCGAGGTGCTGAGAGGATGGGATAGCGCCGAAACAGTTACACATACATATATACCGGCGTGTACATACCACTACAATACGCGTGCTGCTGCTGCTGCAATGAGAGAAAAAGAGAGGAGGGGGGGGAGAAAAGCTCGCGAGCAAATCCTGAGCCAGAGAGTGAGTGAGAGAGAGAGCAAAGGAGCCGCCGTCGGAGAATCCTTACACCCCTTTCTCCTCGAACGGCGCTCTTTCTCTTTCGGCGAGATCCTGCTGGAACGGAGCAGCAAAACGCGACGACTGGAGCGAGCTGAAAGAGGGAGAGAGAGAGAGGAGGAGGAATAAAGCGGGTGTGGGACTGCGCAGAGAGAGAGAACGAGATGTACGAAGAGCGGCGCCCAGCTGGAGCCATGTGCATCGATCTGAGTACAGGCGCCAGCCGTCCTATCCGTCGGCTCGTTCGTCCATGAGTTCGACCCTGCCCCACTACACACGGCGCTACTACTCGCGCTTATACTCGTTCGCCAGAGAGCGAGAGAGAGAGAGAGCAGCCCATCTCGAGCCATTCCATCGCCAGTATACGTCCTGCGAAGCCGCTCCTGCTCTCTCTCTCTCTCTCTCTCTCTCTCTCTGTTACATGCAGCGACGACACTTGGATATATCTCCTCTCTCTCTCTCTTTCCCCGTTATCTTCCCTCCGCAAGAGAGAGAGAGAGGGAGCTTGGCTGCTGGCACTCTTTTTTTTTGGTCCTGCCCTTCCTCGCGGTTTCCGTCGCCGCTTATACACCGGGGGCTCTCCCCGAGAGATCGAAATTTAACACTCGTAATCGTTCGCGAGAATTTTTTCCTGTATATAAAGCTTATACACAAGTACACACAGGAAAGCTGAGAGAGAGGATATACGCAGCAGCTTAAAGAGGGCAAGGAGCGCGCACGAGAGATAGCGAATTTTCGAATAGCGATCTCTCTGGCTGCTGCTGCTGCTACTGCTACTGCAGGTTCAACGAACTCGCGCGCGCGCTCTCTCCTATCGCCACTGCTCTGATGCTTCTATACTCCAAAAAACACACACAGACAAAAGTATATAGGTAGCTCATCTGGCTTCTGCAAGGCTTCTCATTATCGTTGAGGTGTCGAAAATAAAAAGCGCGGATATTAAATTGGTCGGGCCAAATCGATCGCCAAAGATTCCACGTAGCAAAGTATCCAAAGAAGAGGGAGTGAGGCAGAAGCAGTTCGACCCTGCCCCCTTCCGAACTATCTCCAACTAGTTCATCTCTCGTCCTGCGCGGACCGCCGTCAGCTCTATCCCCGCGCGACGTCGTGACCTTCCCGCAGACTTTCAAGTACCTACCCCCGACTCCTCGTGCAGCAGATGCCGCGAGCAATTGCTAGTCGATTCCGATATTGATCTCGTACCACCGCGCTTTCTTTTTTCTCTCTCTCTCTCTATATATATACATATACCATATATAATACTTGCTACACACACAGAGCTGCGATCGACGTGCTTGCGTTTTTTCAGACGCATCTCTCCTATATTCTGGAGCAGCGGATTTGGAATTGCATTTTTTCCAAAAGAGTGTTTGTGTGTGTGTGTGTGCTATAAAGTTGAAGAGAATTGGAAACTGTTCAGAACGTCGTGCACGTAACAAAAGCTTCATTTGCATAGTTGAAAAGGGTTTCTTAGCACAACTCTCGTTGGAGGGATTTTTGGATGGGTTTCAATTCGGCTATGTTGCATACGGAATAAAATCTGCGTGAATTTTTCACGCGAGATTTTTTTTTTTTGATCAGTCAATTGATTTGTCTTTTCGCACGCGCGTTTCCAAGCCTGTATAGCGTTCATCTCTCATATTTGTAGTATTATAGATACGAGTACCGCAAAGTTTCGAGTGCAGTATATATATAGTGTATCCGTATGTGTGTATGCGTCGAGTATATGTGCTGCAAGCGGCACTAAAATGAACGACTCGTGGCGCGGAGATAAACTGCTAATCCTCACTTCACATGCTTCGCGAAAATCGCTTTTCCGGAAGTTCGACGACACCATTAACCCACTTGTATAACAAAGAAGTCGACGCGCCACTGAAAAATTGACGAATAACTCTCATTATGGACCTTGGATGATACTAGATTGTGATTAATGTTATTGAAACTCCTTCGCCATATCACGATGCAAGCCAGCTGCACCAAGCTAATTCGCAGATTTTCACATTACATGATTCTTCAAAAATTCTTCTTCCCGCTGAAGGAAAGAAAGATCAATACCCATCCGCGACTCCTTACGCAGTATACACTTTTAGATGCTACTCGCACATATATATACGCTTCAGCTGATGCGCTGTGTGATTAATTTCTGTGGCTTCTCAATTTTTCTCAGTATAATATATATATGAGGAAACATATTGTACACTCTGACAAGCTGCACTGCGCGAGTAAATAACGCGATGATCGAAGATTCAACTCGCAAACAGTTGAATCGAGGAAAATTATATTGTGGAACATGTCGTTGGAAGTACCTATATGTAATACGACGACGCTCCGACTTTAGTATACGACTCGTGTAGAGAGCCTCTCTCTCTCTCTCTTTGTGCGAGTAGTTCTTCGAAGAATTTCGCATGAAGAATCGCTGAAAAGATTCGTCGCCAAGACCTGCTAAAAGAGAACATCGAGCATAATGGCTGATCCGCTCGACACTATCTTCTGTCTTGGGTATAACTGCTCTGTAAACTGTAAGAGGCATTTATGGCGATGATTTACGCAAACGACTTTTTGCGACTTATTGTTATTTTTTGACGCTTTAATTATACGTTATTAATTTTACGTGTCGAGTATACACACGTACCAATTAATCATGAACCTCCACTAATAATTTGCATTATATATATTTGTGTAGATATAAAAACTGGCACGTGAGGCGCACGTCAGCTTATTTTTCAACGAAAATAATAGCATTGTTTAAAAAATGTGACTTATTCCTCTGCTGTCTGAGTAATTGATGAGTTAAAACTAGAAGCTGACAGGCCTTGCATGCAAAAATTCAGTATTTTCGAATGACTTGTCTTATATAGAGTCTGTGTCAAGCCATCTAAAACATCAAATGCGAAATCACACGTTTTTTAATGAATAATAATGGCTTAATTTAAATGTCATCTTGCTTTAAGCTTTGCATGCGAGCTTTTTAAAATCATCATTGCATTTTTATGATTGATAAACGATGTCATTCATTTTTCTTTGTAATTACAGACTACTGATTATCGCAAACAAATGAATGGTTAATTGGCAGAATGTATCAATAAGTAAAACGTATATTAAATCAGTTGTTTGTGCGATTACATGAGAAATAGCCACGAAATAGAGAAATACAGGGCGGGAGCAAACATAACTAATTAAAAAGGAAGTGGATTCTTGGCGAGTTTCTTCGACGCTCGACTACTGCAGCAAAGCGAATGAGAAAAGTTGATCGTTTATCTTTAGGAATTTTCCGGTAATGCAATTTCGAGCATTTCCCTGTGTTATATACGAACGCTCGTTTCCTATACAATCATTTCTCGAAACTTGTGGTTAAAAGTAGAAAAAAAGCGCTTCGCAGAATTTCGTATATCAATTTTGACTTTGAGTTCAACCAAAACCTAATGTCCGCAACGCCAAAAAAAAAAAAAATCCTGGCATTTATTCGAACGTGAATAATGAACGTCCTTCTGGGACGGTATATATTTTGAAGTTCGAAACATGCCGCAGTTTCGCTTATAGGAACGAGCGATGCTAAGCATACGCGACGCGCACACGATACGAAAGTTTTCTCCAGAAAAAGCCTTAACGACTTGACCATCGTAAAGTTTATATGGCCGCGGCGCCTCTCGAAATAATCGTTTTCAAATTTTTCTCACAGTCGCGCGTCCTCGAATAACGCACGCAAAAAGATAACGCCAATAATTTCAGCTTGCTCTTCTTTCCTCGCAAGCGCGAAAAGTAATTTCGAAATTTTACCCCCCCCCCTCCTCGTCCCTCTGTCTCTCTCGTTACTTTTTTTTCTGAAATGACGGAGACGAGTTTGTGAAAAAAAATTGCAAACGCTTCTAGCGAGCTCGGACGGATCGATGAAAATATTATACGATCATAATAAAGCCACTGTAGCTTCGAGCGTATAATTTTTTGTCAGAGGAGAATTTGCCTTGATGCGCGAGGTATTTATCTTTTATCGGTTTTTCAAGTTTTTAAAATAAACAAAATTTAATCTCGTCGTGTATGTGTGTGTGTGTGGTAAGTGAGGTTTTTGCACGGCGCTATTAAAAGTTTTCGAGTGATTGGACATTTAAAAATATATACAATGCGAAAGCGAGTGTGCGCATATAAATTAATTATTAAAGGTTATTAACAATTAATATGAATCCATGTATCATACATATCATTTTTTTTCATTTAATTTATTCGGCAGCTGTTAATCATTGGATAGAAATTGATAGAATATATCAAAATTACATTGATTGCAGTAAAACATTCGTCTTGAATTTCGACGAAACCTCACTCAACGGTAAACAGTGCGTAAAGGCTCTGGCAAAGTCGATATCAGCCATTTTACGCATAGAAAGCTACGGGGATAACTATAGCGGTTTTTACGGAAGCGCGCGCGCGTGTGTGTGTGTGAGAGAGAGAGTCGATGACTTTCGAGAGAAAAGCTGTTCCTTCGAGCGCAATTGACTTTCACGGCAGCGAACTTGCGAACTCGTCGCTGCAGCACTGCACTACTCTTACACACACACACACATGGACGTCTATCATTTTCTATGCGCACCGCTAGTACAATTCGATCTTGATGGCGGAAAGAGTGCGCTTGCGATTCCAATAACAAAGCGCGGGAAGCGTTGGATCATATGGTAATATCTCGTGCCTCTACTCTAGGTATTATAGAAAGTTATATTATAGTAAACATCGAAAGGAAAGCTACAATTACAGATAAAAACTGATGAGTTTTCAGTATTATCATCTTCGGCTATAGTCAGACGGTATTTTTCATTGAGCATCTTTTCGACTTGTGCAGTAAGCTTTCGGTAAAAATTTCGATTTAAGATGGATACGATTACCAGTCATGATCAACAAAAAAAAAGGAATGTCTCTAATGGATTATTTTTTAGTCTCAGTGAAGAGTTTGCGTTCCCTATACTCCCTCTATAAACTTGACGTACTCGTCAAAAAGTTTTGCGGACCCTTTCTCAAAGTTGAAGGTTTACGTCTCTCTCGGCAAGATTACAGTCTTTCTCTCTCTCTCTCTCTCGGAGGCACAAGCCACTCTCTCGGCGGGTTGGAGAGTGAAATAATAAAGATGGGAGAGAGAGAGAAATTCGCGCGGCGTCGAGAGCGTTCATAAATTTTCGCGCTCTCTCTCTCTCTCTCTCTCTCTCTCTCTCTCTCTCTGCGTAGCGGCTGAGAGAAAGAGCATGAACGTTTCGAGTGTTTTGAAAACGATATTCGCGTGCTGTGCTCAGTGAGTAGGTATAAACATTGTTGTTCCACATGCCGAGAGTCCTCGTGCGCGCACTTGTGTACCCGAGAGGCTGTTGCGAGGCCAGCCCCTCATCGTGCTGCAATATACTCTTCTCTCTCTCTCACTCTCTCTGGAATCTTTTATGGCTTGGTATTCCTCTTTTTTTTCGGGGCTCTTTTTTCGATCGTTTTCAGCCTTCGATTAAGGTGATATACGAGTGGCGCATCAGACTTCGATTCGGCGTATTGATTTCAGAGCAGCGCAGCAGTTACGTATATATAGCGTCGTGGTGGCAGCGGTGCTGGACGTGTAAGCCTGACAAACGTTAGCCCGTCAGACTCGTTCGCGCGCCAGTTTCAAGTTACTGAAGGGGTTGCGCTGCTGCTGCTGCTGCTGCTGCTGCTTATCGGTTCGCTGACTCGAGGCGAACTTGAGTCTTGAAATTTAATTTCCAGGCTATACTCCGCCTTCGATTCTCTACCCTCGTCGCTCATTGTGTACAAGTAGTTTCACACACTAAACCAATTAACGGGACGTTCGTTTCGTGTCGTTTAATTAACAACCGCGGCATAAGTGGCTTTGACGCAACTTTTTTTTTTCTCGTTTCAGAGTCTTATACGCGGCTATGAAAAATAGTAAGGTCATCGACTTTTCATAGTTATTAATATGCTGGTTTGCGATTTGCACTGTAAAGCTATTGTAAGAAAAATGACCTTACTTTCGATCGGTATATTATACTATATGTGATGTATATGAACAAGTCATTATAAATTCGACTGTTAGAGGCGTCGGAAAATGGCAAATTTTAAAAACGGGAGCACACCTACCTTTCTAGCCTGATTTTTTTTTCATTGTGTCTTGAGGAACCTTTTTTAATCAAAGCTCATTTCCCGTACTTTGATCCTATATAAGTATGATTTTTCGTTTGCGCCCTGAGACGTTGAGTGCATGTCGTTGAACAATGGCTAATAATTCTTTTCGATGGATCTGAGTGACCAAGAAAACAGTGTCACAAAGCACTTTTCTCGTATTCCACTGTTTTTTTTTTTTTTTTTTTTTTTGTATATTGTATGTACAACGCAATAAACCAAGAAAGTTGGGCTAGAAACTGGCGAAGTTTAAAAAGATTTCCTCATATAGCAGTTGCCTGCGCGCATGTGTCTAGGCAAGAGCTTTTCGAAATGCGCTACTTGTAAGTTGCGTGCTATTATAAGTTAAGCGAATAAGTTTGCTGATCAATAATTTACTCGGCAATTACAGCATAGGTTAAGGTGCAAAGTACACATGGAGATTATCTTCCCTGTGATTAATCCGTTTATACACCAACAGCGTCTAATTGATTTTCATCATTAATAATAAGTGAAAACAGTGCACGTCTTGAGAATCTGTAATTTCTTCTTTCGCCAAGAACCGGTAAACAACGAAAGCTTGCTTATTTTCAAAGGTGAGAAACTTTAGCGACGACACACCGCCGCGATAAGTTATATTATTATCCCGATTTCGTAATATTGTCGCATGATGTGTATACGCGCTTTTGGGTATATCGAAAGGGCGTGCGTCTTTGACCTCTGGTTTTTGCTCTCGTCGTCCTTTGCCTTCTTTCTCCATTAGTTATTTCTTGCTCTCGGTCTACCGTGTTTTAAGACAGACTTTCGTTGCGTTGCGCGATTCGAACAACGATAGCGAGGCAAGAGGTTGAAAGGAAATGGCAAGAAGGGAAGTAGAGACGAAGGAAGGAAACTAAGGGGATTCCTGTACGCGTTCAGAAAGACCGGGATTCTCTCTCTCTCTCTCTCTCTCTCTCGACTAAAGAAACGAATTTACGAGATTTCTTATTCTTATACCCCTGTGCTCGCGCGCGCGCGCGCACGTATGAAAGCTTTTCGCTGTGTGCTACTGCTGCTGCACGGCTACCTTCTCTCTGCAGTATATGCTGCAGGAGAAGAGGATTTTTGCCTACACGACTGCTGCGTAAAAGGACGAGCTGATCGCCAGCTGTTAACTTTTACATCGATTGATCAAATAGTGCTGATTTACCGAGCTTTGTTACGTGCTTTGATGAGCTTTTTGGTTTTTCCCTTGGGTCTTCCCGGCTGAGATATATCGACATGCTCTGTTTAGTCAGGATTATTGAAGCCGCGTGTTTTGACTTTCGGGGAAATATCCACGATACTTTTTATCTATAATATACTATTACCGAGAGCAAAGTTGTAATTAGCGACAATTACTGCGACTGTTGGAAAGATACTAAAGCTTGTTTTTGTGATTTAAGTTACTTTGAAATGTGTGCTCGGTAATTCAACGCGATCGTTCTTAAGCTGTATTAGGCATAATGTTTGATCCGCTATGTTATACTGATGTCCTCACATTGCAACGCCGGCAAAGAAATATTTGCTTAAGGGGGTCCGAAAGTGAATTAAAAATTCAAATTTCGCGCTACAAAATAGCAGATGAAAAAACAATTAATTTGAATGAGTTGAAAAATAAAAAAAAACCGCATTTTTCAAGGTTTTCTCGGCGACATATTGTTATAATAACTTGAAACTTTGTAAAATGATAGATAATTACAT
>UCOJ01001674.1:0-23944 GCA_900474305.1 Cecidostiba fungosa
CTCACTACTACCTACTTTATATGTCTATATATGCGTGGCTCTGATGGGCGGGGCACGACGTCGTTTTTTTTTTCTTCACTTTCGATTTTTTTACATACTGACCGGTTAGCTCGGTATATTTCATACGCAAAGTGTATGTAACTTTCACAAAAGAGCGATGTATTGGGGGTATAATTTTCTTGTATCGACCCGATATGCTTTTACCCGCGTTTGTTGTATATGGAATTCGTTAAGTTGTGGCTTCTATGAAGCTATAGAGGGTGTAATCGATTTGTTTTAAAAGATATCTATTATTCTGCAGTTGAAATTGAAATAAATACGAAGTGTTCGATATTTGAAGAGATAAGATAATAAGCTTCGAATTTTATTATATAACGATAAAACTGCATTTATACGCTTCTTTCGGGCATCGCGTTCGTAATGTATGGCAATTTGTCAACACTAGGATATAAAATCTCATCCTCCTTATAATTCTGTTCCGGAGAAAATAGCATGGGTAATCGAAGTTTCGAAGCTAATACTCGACTAATTAACCACACGCTAGTCTCATCTCGCTATTCACTAATATGATTTGCGAATTCCATTCTGCTCATGCATTAATCGAGAGTTCAATGGTTCCGGCGTGTATATATATATATGAAACGAAGCATCGATTATTTGTTTCAGAGACGCGTGTGCGTTCAATTCACGTAAGAGTGGAAAGGGCGGTTAATAGGTAATAAGCAATTTCATTTCGTATGGGTTAGCTTGACTTTTTCAACAGCACGAACAGTAATTACTTTGGAATACCGTGTTGATTTGATGGAAATTTATTTTATGCTACGTTGTATTATTTATCATGTATACATAACCGATCGTTCATGAGAAAAATCGCGAATAAAATACTCGATTTAGTTTCTGGTCTAATTTATTCCTACCAGTTTAAAAAACTATACTTAGTATACTTATAAGCGCATCATTACGCGGCAGTATACATACTAGAAACATTGCACTAGACCATTCCCAGTTCGAGTTCAAAATTCTGCTATGAAATTATTCATAAACTCCACTTCAGAACAAGTTTAGAAAGGGTTACGTATATACAAACAAAATCGTTCAAAACAGGATTGACTCTAGGTAAATACTCCACACCACGTAAACTCAAGCTCGACGCTTTTGTTCTGTATACAGTAATGCTGGTGCCAAAGTCGGGGTTTATACAATTAACCAAGTACCGATCGAGCTCTCTACGCATACTGCGGCCGAGATTTTTTCTTTCGCGCGCGGCGTTTAAACGCGCTCTTCGTGTAGTATATATAGTATATATAACAGCTGCTATTTTTAAAGCTACTACAACTCCGGGCCGCGCTGTGCTACGTGTGTTTATATACGCTCGGGACTCGAAATACGACTACTCTCGGCCTCGGATAAAACCCCCGCGAGATGATTTATATTCTCGAACGAGAAAACGTTAAAAAAAAAGAGACGAGCTTATAAGAAACGGGGGGCCGCGCAGCGAAGATGGTTTAATCAAGCAGTCTCGCGTAAAGCTTGCGCGCCTATATCGTATATAGTAAAAGAGTAAGCTCGTCGTTATAGGTTGCATATTATGCAATTGATCCTATATATATATATATATATAGACAGGGGTACACGGCGACATGAAACAGTGCGCCGCTGTCGCGCGTATATAGAAGCGCGATGTTTATCTTCATACGGCGCATTTGCGCTGGACGTGTCCGATGATAAAAAACGTATGTGGCTTTTCTCTCTGTAGCAGCAGAGCACCTCTCACACGCAATGTAGATCTCTGTGTGTGAGTGTGTGTACATGCACACCTATATATATATAGCGAGAGAGCTATAGTTCGACGGAAGTCGGTTAACGTGCCACCGGATGAATTATTTGCACGTGAAAAAAAAAAGAGGGAGAAATCGATGGGAAGGGACACACACGAGTCTTGCGTTATATACACCTCTGTATGTATGCTTCATTTCTAGTACTGCTGCATTTTTGCTATATTATACTCGAGAGCCATTGTGTGGTATAACGCGCGCGAGCGAGTGGTTTGCCTTTTTAAATGCTAATTTCAAAGCTAATGTCTTCTCTCGCTCGATATACTCTTTATTTTTTTTCTCCTCGACGCTGCCGGTTATTTTTCCTTCTTTTTTGCCGATATAACTCGTAGGTACATTCATCGTATATGGCGCGTGTTTTTCACTCTCTTGCGCGAGATTTGAAAAAAAAAAAAATATGAATCACCGGCGGTGATTCATTCGCGCGCGACTATTATCTATACAGACATTTATTTAGGATTATCTCTTTGCACGCGCAATAACGAGTGCTAAGTGAGGTGTCGCTTTGTGTAACGTCGCTAAGACCTTCTAATTGAAAATTAGCGCGAATTTCGTCAGTACAGTATCGTTACGTAAATAAAATGTATATACATATATATATATATACATATATCAAGATAATCTTATAACTTTATCCAATTTTATGGCGTGCGTGTATGTAATATAGTATAGTAAGAAGCCTTTGTTATTCTCTCATCCTAGAAAACGTTGAACTTGGCGTCGGCCGTTTCATTGACCCCAAGAGAGTGTCTATATACCTATACAGCGCGCGTGCAGTCAACATACTCGCTTATACACACCGGCTGATCGATCATGATATATCGCAATCCAGCTACAGCAGCAGCAGCAGCATATAGAGTTTAGGCTTATATGTCGCGCGCGTCGTCGTCGATTATATACACTCCCCAGAAGGTGACGTAACTCTCACGCGCTACAGGTATATAGATATACGCGGGAGAGAGAGAGAGAGAGACGTGGCAAACGAGAAAGTGAGGCCGACTCTGATGGGCATCTCGTGTGTGCGTGTGTGTATATGTATATACGAAGTCGTCACCTTCAGACAGAGACACATCACGCATATATATACGCAGACGCATCAAAACGAAGAGGGGACGAAATCGATAGCTCCTTGGACTACTTAAACTCTCCGTGACTTTCGCGCAATAAGGGATATATAACAAAGGACGAGAGTCGAGATTTTTTTTTTTTTTCTTATTTTTATATACGTGTATTAACGTGAAAGAGAGTCGAGTTTTTACGGAATCGCACGTACGAGAATTTTAGTGACTCATTTTATATCACTCACACCGCGCGTCACTGGTGCAATCAGTGATGGGTGGAAACTAGATATATCGGGGATTGTGGTATTTTTTTTACAGATGAAAAGTTGTTGGAGTGCTGGTGCTTCTCTCTAAACTACAACTCGCGAAAACTAATTGAATTGCGCGGGATAGCGTCGAGATTTTTATCATGTGTATCTCGTTGAAAACTGTATATGCTCACGTTGATAGAGTAACATCGAAGCGCATCGAAGAGTATTATATTATACTACAAGAAATCCGATGAAAAAATGGTATTTTTTCAGGGAATATGCTTTTTTTCCTTATCTGACTCACATACCGGGGAAAAACAGTGTCTCTCTTTCTCTCGTGTTTATCTATATACATATACCGCAGCGAAGCGTACAGTTGAGATACGTTATTTCACAGACTATACGAAGCGCGCTCTGTGATGGCAAGATCTCGTATGTGTTATATATATATAAACCACACTAGTCGCAGAGCAACTTTTGTACGTGCTCTCGATGATGTCATCATCGACAGAGTCGTGCCGCGCTGTTAACGCTCGGCTTTCTGAACTCTGTTCTCTCTCTCTCTCTTTATATTACGTGCGAATATTGCGTGTGTATAACGTCGCTCGTTTCGCGCTTAATTTATATATGTGTACGCCAAGTCGTGCTTGGAAAATTAATAAATGTACAGCTTCTATTCTTTGGTTGTTTGTAAAATTATATGCGTTTGTTATTGAAAGCGCTGCCGCAGTTGTCGCGCAATACATATAACGACGTATTATATGAAATCGAATCAAATTTAAAATCTGTTATTGTGGTTACCACAAAGAGCAGTTCATTATTAATTGTAATGAATTATCGTTTGGACACGATTGAAAATTAAAGTACAAACTTTCTTTTGCAGTTGGGAGGATTGGCGATTTTGGTATGCGGTATCCTGCTGCAGATAGCCATATCCGATGTCAAGACGGCTACACCTGATATCCCTACTTCGATGCCTATAGCAGTTTTGATTGCTGTCGGCGCTATCATCTTCATCATTGCCTTCTTCGGATGCTGCGGAGCAATTCGCGAAAGTCACTGCATGATCATTACTGTAAGTATAACAATAATGATAATAATAATAATGCAAACTTCACAAAGAAGCTATATTATTTTGCGTTTCAAATATATATAGTTTGCCGTCCTGCTGTTGACTCTGCTCGTCATCCAAGTTGCCGTTGCCGCATATGTATTTGTCCAGTTCAAGGGAGACGATTTCAAGACTCAAGTTGAAAAAGTTATACACGATATGGTCAACCATTACTACGACGATAAGAAGTACGAGGACGCCGCCAATACCATGCAATCACTCGTACGTAAACCTTTAGAAATATTATTGATAACGAAACTTACTGACTAGAGTAATTATTGTATAATAAGCTTTGTCTTGGAGTTTCTGAAAATTGAATAATTGAAAATAATTTTTTTTTTATTAATCATCGTTAATGTATTGCTTATAGGCCCAGTGCTGTGGATACACCGGATACAACGACTACTTGTCAAACCCCAAAAATACAAATCGTACCCTTCCTTACTCTTGCTGCGATGTTAACGAAGGCAAGTACTGTGACGTCGGCAATATCAAGTTCAAAGACGGCTGCAACGACAAAGTGTACACAGTCTTCAAGAAGTTCTCAAATGGCTTGGCTGGTTTGGCTATTGGCATTGCCGCCGTAGAGGTATGTATTTTGAATTTTAAGAAATTTGATTTAAAAAAAGACAATATTTGAATCCTTTAATTTACTTATTTGTACAATTTTTCTCTGCTCCAGCTGATTGGCATAATCTTCTCCTTCTGCCTTGCGAATTCGATACGAAACGTTCAACGCCGAGGATACAAAGTTTAAAAAGTAAACGAAAAGGCACGCAAGCTTTAATTTCTTCAACCGAAAGTTTTCTACTTTATCCTAAATGATAGGTTAACGAATAAAAAGTGAGCGTCAAACACTAAAAGTATAAAATGGAAAATCACTCTAAGGTCTAAGTTCATGTTTTCTGAATGAAAAAAGGCATGTACCTGCGCTACTTGTTGTGAAAGTACTATTTGTAAGACTCTACTACCTATTTATCGAGATGGCATAAATGTGACTTTTTCATTCAATTTCTATGCAATGCAACTAAAAAAAAAAACATTGAGATATTATATGGTTCGCATATAATTGCCAGATTTTAATGATTGATCAATAAATGTTAAACACAAATAATATTAATGATAACAATAACGTCTGACCGTACAGTATAAATATTTAGTCTATTAAGGAACACGAAGCTTTACCTCATTTGATCGAATTTTCTTACAGTTAATACAGAAAGCTCTTTAATCACGTTCTTATCGTTTGTAATAATAAGAAATGCATCTTGCAATTTGTATTCAAAATTATAGTTCATGAATATAAATATATATATATTTTTTTTGTAACTAACAAACTTGTAAATCAACGAAATGGTTTGAATTGAAAATATAATATATGGCACGTTGAATCCGTGCAGGATTGAATAAATTTTTTGCTACTGAAGTTTAGATTTAAGGTACTATGTATTACACTAATAGTTGATAAATCAGTTATCTGGAACTACTTTTGTCATACAAATATATAAAAGTATATATACGAAATATTTGAAAATAGTATATTGTCCGTTTCGTTTTATATTGCGCGTTCAGTGTCGAATTTGATCAGTTTAATGTTAGTACAAGATTTTGCACGCTTGAATAATAAAATTATTTTGTGAAAAAGTTTTGTGTGGTTTTTTTTTTTCAATTATTAATATCAAATATTGCCACATATTATTGAGGAAATCAAGGATGTCAATGAAATACCAACTATATAAGTATATTGTCGTTATTTATTAAGTTTAAGATAAGGTATAACTTACATCTGTTCTCTATTATACATACTATTTACAAATTTTGTTTCGTACTCAGAGTCAGCTGATTGTAAAGTAACTGAACTTGTACTAAAAAAAATATCTAACTTTCATATTGTTTTTAATTGCCGCGCAATTCAGAATAAATTACGCATTTCATTACTAGTACTTGTGTACTATTATGTTTCGCGTTTGAAAATTTTTGGCATGCTAAGCAACTCTTAATAGGTAAAGCATATTTTGTCAACAAAATGTTTGTTTTTAAAAGTGGCTTCTGCAACCCACAGTCCTTGAAAATTCAATATTGTTTTCAAAATGCCTTTAAACTATTTATCGTGCCTAACATGTAATGTAAAATAGGTATTTCCATTCTTTCAACTCACAATGCTATGAGTAAATAGTAAACATTATGTACTAGTTAGTGAAACTATTGTAGTAATTTGACCAACTGTAAATAGTTTCCAAGCTAAAGTAAGTGAGTTTCTTGGGATAGTACTGCACGACGTTCGTGCAAGTTGAGTCTATTACTTTCGCTCCTTTTGTAATATGTACTTTTCACTAAGACACTTACTATCGACTACAAAATATTATTTCAAGAGTACATTACTGTTAAATAGTTTTCAAAATTTTTTTTCAAATTTCATCGGTTGGATTCTTGCATAGTCAGGAAAGTTAGAGTTGAGTGTCCTTTCTTAAAGAAGAGAAATACAAATGAAAAAATATTTAAAGGACAGGACTCAATGAAGGAACATGTTTCTGCTTCATACGTTTATAAATGACTTGAAACGAATAAATATTAAAGTTATACGCAGGTTTCATATACTCGTGAAATTCATATTTGGATTACAATCTTTGTTTGATTGAAGTTGAAACGGAAAATCCCTTGCAAAATGACTTTCGATAAATAAGGATCTGTCGAAGCGAGGAAAGTACTCGTAATAAATTAAAATATGCGCTAGGCGTTTTTTTTCTATATCTCGATGCTAAAAAATATAGATTAATTTACGAATTTCGTCGTACATTCACTCCGGCGAATGAAATTGCGTAAAACGAGTCAAGAGTTATGCTGAATTGGATCCTTCGAGAAAAAAAGAGAGGTAAATAATTCACGTGCACAGTTTGTTCCGAGTGCAATATAAAATAATGTATATATACGCATACTCTTAAATAAATAGATCATACAGCAAAGTCGTGAATATGGATGATAAAAATAATAATAAATAAATGCATAAGGCGCACTTTATACTCCTTACAGGATGAAATTCGGCTAACTAATTCGTTTTACGTATGAGGACGTAGTTACTCTTAAGTATATGTAGTTTCTTTTTTTATCTTACAAGTCGTTAAAAACTGCAGCCGCGTCACATCAGTACAAAAGAATTACTCTCACATTCTCGCATGTGGACTCGATCACGGATCGAGTCGACTGCACGCAATTTCTCGCAGAAGTCGCTTAAATCTACTATATCGTCGTCACTTCAACATCCTCCTTCTCGCATCTCTCTCTCTTTTTATTAAAAATGATAAAATCACAATAGCGATCGCGTGTCCAGGACATCATATCAGCCGTGGCAGCAGCAGATCCTTCACAGCGGCGAGACTTTCATGCGGTCTGGCGAGTCGACGAGGTCCGGGAGGCTACCGCTAGTCAGCTCCGAGTCCGAGGAGCCGACAGTGCTGTAACGGTGTTGCGCCACGGGAATGTCGTTGAGGAAGTCGAAGGAAGCAACGGCCTCGCGCTCCTTGTCGCCGTAGCGCACGAAGAACTCACCGCCTCGGCCAATGATCGAGGGCCTCGCCGAGCCCCAGTTCGAGGGTAGCCGTAGCACACGCTGGGCCTGGACTGCCGACGCTGGAGAAACCAAGCCTGCTTATTCCGCTCTCAATCTTTTACTCGCTCATCTAGTCACTAGCTTCTCGCAGTTTTTATTTTACAGCAACCACAAGTTGGCAAGTTATCGTTCGAGTACACGACTTTTTTTACTATATTAAAGAGGAATGACAAATGAAGCTTCTCGTTTAGGCCGGTGTATGTACTACGTTTTTTCGATTTGATTCAAAAATATTTTGATTGCTCGCCTCTCGCTCTATTGTATTTGATTTAAAACGAGTACACGTGTATTATAAGAAAATATGCTTTTCGATAGAAACTATTATTCGTATGTACATCAGCTTGCTTTTAGGATACTTGCCAACTTCTGTATATTTAGCAGCGCTAGCAAACACTGAGAGTAGCTTGGCTCAGCTCTCTTACAAGTATTATTTGCCTTCTCTCTTTCTCCATTTCATTGCCTATTACAATTTTGCGTACGTTTTTTTTGTCACACCCCGTCTTATCCAATTGTTCCTCCGTGGATGCATCTGTCACTTAGGTCTCTCTCTTTCGGTTTTAACCTGTCTGCTTTTTGAACGTTGAAAAAAAGAAAAGAAAAAAAAATTATTTATATGTATGTAGCAAATTTTGACTTTGTTTGAGAATATAGAAATATTACTTATTAGTAATATACGTATTGTTGTTATGTAGTGTGTTTACGGTTTTTAAACGTCGGATCATTTTCAGTTCAAAGCGTTTGAAGTTCATCGACTGCACTTATTGTTTTACTTTGAAACAATGTCGTCGTTGTAAGTTTATATAAAAGTTATGAGCTATATAAAGCTACGTGGTAGAGGAAAGTTTAGCCTCTTCGCGATAATCCTTCAAATACTTTTGAAATGATCCTCGAGTATATTGTTCAATCTACGTGGAGAAAGAGAGAATTAAGGAAAAAAGAACAAAGAGTGAGTATATATAAGAATAGCGTTTGGACAAGTGCAACACACACGCACACACACGCACAACTCTCCGTATATATACAAATACACCGTAAAGTTGTTATTCACAACGCGATCGATGTGTAAGTAGGGAACTGTATGCAAGATTAATAACAAACATTGTTATGCGAAAAAGCTCGTGTAAAAGCGTATCGCTTTTTATCCAAGCAAGAAGCCTGCCGTTATACTCTAATGTATCGCTCATCGATTAAATTGAGCGAACATAAAATAAAATGTCTCGAGCACTTTTGCAAAGAAATGGATGCATCGTTATAAGCAGAAGAAGCAGTCGACGTTCAAAATCGCAGTCTCTTTATAATACGCTACAGCGAATTGCAAAATAAAAATTAGTATCGGCGACTCGACGTGGCTAGTTAATAAATATTCATAGCGGAAGATTTGGTTGAGGGGTGTCGAGGGATGCTTTTTTCACTCTGTGCGGAAAGGATAACTACCTTTCTTTTGGCGTCGATATCGATGGAGTCTGTGGAGGTGCCGATAATCGGTGGGCTCGTCGCCCGAGTCACTGCCCGCCGAGCCGCTGCTGGAGGTCGCCGACGAGCTTTCGCTGCTGGCCAGCATCACGTCCAATAGATTTGCTCTAGCCTGTAAAAAACGAAGGTCAATGAATTAATCGATCCATTTTATTTCATAATTGGCGTGAGAATACGTACCTTTGGATCGGTAAAATCGATGTCCCGTTCGACATGAACCCAGCCGGTCGGACAACAGCAGGCGAGATCGAGCTTTTCCAAGGCCACGTGGGAGTCTTGCCTGGAGGGATTGTCGTCCCCGCTTCGGATCATCCTGTTCAGCTCGTCTATCACGTCTTTGGAGGTGGCGCGCTCGTGGAAGCTCAGAGAGCGATCCCTGCCCTCGACGAGCACGGAGGCTCTGGCCGGACTGACCTGTGAATTCGAAATCAATGATATTTTAAAATATTCTCTCATATTAATAAATGCGTTTTAATCAATCAGCCTGTTCGTGGCTCTGTTATTCGACGAGAACACTACTTTACAATTGCTATTTTCATTCGTCTATTAAATAATATAAATACGTAATCAAGAATTTTCATAACTATATATTACACGTACAACTGTGCTCGGCGTCGACGAGGTCGCGGCTTCCTCGTCCTCCTCGGGAACAGCGCCGAGTTCCGAGGGCGCAACACTGGTATAGGAAACGCCGCCATTACAGGCGACCGCACTAACGATCCTCTCCTCCGGAGCCATAGGAGGCACAGGTATCTCGTCCAACAAGTCTTGATTCGACTTTTCCGTGAAGCCGTCCTTCGCTTCTTCCGACATATCCTCCGAATTAATGGCATCCGGCGTTGCGTCCGCTGCTGTATATAATAAAACGAAAAATTTCACGTTAGAATTCAATGTAATCCATGCAATGTTTCAGAATATCACAAGTGCTTGTACCATCAGCAGAGAAAGGTCGAGCGCCAGGATCACTAGGCATCTCAGCGAGGTAGATCTGCTGTTCGGCGATGAACGAAAGTACGCTCTGCAACGCTTGTTCCCTGTCCGGCAAAGTTTTACCACCTCTCGAGGACGTGCTCGCAAGACTCTTGGTACTCTCGAACTTGACCAGCCGATAAAAGTCCCTCGTGAAATCCGTGCCAACCGATGGCGAGTCAGGCTCGTCACTGCATCCGGAGAGCGCAGCCGATGACCTCTTACTCGAGCTGTTGCAACAGTCCATACCGGCTTCGTCGCTGCTCCAGGAAGCACCTGGACTCGAAGCGTAAGGCCAGGGACCAGTACTTCGACTGTCCATTAGTAGAGCGACGAGTTCACCACCGGCTCGGTCGGATAGGTAACTCGCGCCGTTCCACAGACACTCGCTCGCATCTTCCTCGAGCTCGAGCTGGTTGTGTTCTTTGATTGCTGGAAGCGCTGGGGTTAGCGCAGGTTCTTTCCACTGGGGAGCTGTGTTACTGCTGTCACTCGTGGCTAAATCTTCCGAGGATAGGGAGAAACTCCAGTCCTCGAGCTCGGCCCGGTCGTACTCCAACTCGAGAAGGTCGCGGTGCTGCTGCGCGCTTCGCGTGTCGTCCAGCCTGTGAAGAATATGGATGTTTTGTTAATTTATTTTATTTATTATACGATTTCTGGAACTATTTACTCCGTTAATATCAATGAAATTGGACCAATATCTTTTTTTTTTTTTCATTCCGAATTGGAGGTAAAAATTCTTTTTTTATATTCATCGATCTGTGTATAAGTAAAGCATTCGACATATCGCACCTGAGCCATTGCTGCACATACTCAGCATCCCAACCGTCCTCCTCGACCAACAAAAGCGACGACGAGCCTCCAGCAGGACTAGCAATAGGATACGGGGTGATGTTCGCAGTAGCCGTGAGTTTCAAGCACAGATGACTATCACTGAAGCTCCTCATGACATGTTGATAATTACTGTAACCCTGCGGCAGCAGATCTTTGGTCGGCGGATAGCTGTGTCTCGGGTTAAGTCCAAGCGTCAGATTCAACGGAAGAAACAGTACATCCGGATCACCGGTATCGAGAGACACAAGCCTGGCATCCGGTGACAAATCTGCTTCTGTCTCGTCACTGGCTTCCTTCAGATCCTCTAAACCACGAGCAGGTTCCTGTCTCGCACCTTCGGCTTGAACGTCGCTGGACATGGTCGAGTAGCCTTCGTCCCTGTTGCCGCTCTCAGGACTCTCACTGCCTTCCTCTTGGTCCGGCTGTTTTTGATTGGCCAGTGGCCGGGCACGACGACACTTGGCACTTGCCATAACTGGGATCTGAAGGTTCAGAGAACGAGGCCTGCTCAGGGGAATCCACGAGGAGTCGAGGCCCAGTGCGGTGAGTAGAGCTGCTGGACCGGCTTCGAGAACACCTTGGACCAACTCGCTTGGCGTACCTGGACTCGCTGCCTGCGCCAGGAGTCCGGAGAGCGCTCGGTTTTGGGCTTCCAACTCGCGAATACGTCTCTGCAACGCACCGATCTCTTCTCTCAGACCCTGTTGGGAAGGATAATTTTGGAGATTAGTTTTTTTGAAGGGAGTTTGGAAATTGGTGGAGGTGACTCGTTGAGCTGATGTATTTTTACAGATGGATTTTTCATTCTCAGTCAGTGGTATCAAAATTATATCAAATCGAAACCGAAATATTCATCTGAAAAATCATCCTTTCAACAAGACGCCTCCCCGACTGCCTAAAAATTTCCAGCACACAGATCCATAAATAGCGTCCACTACGTATCGCAAAACAATAATAAAAAACATGAACACACATGACGATCTACATACAACCACATAACACATATTTACAGTGCGTGCGCAGTGTTAATAACATGCAAGTGCGAAACGTAAAGGACAATGAGAGATGATAAAAAGCATCAGGAACCTTTTGCGACAGAAGCGCTCGAACCACCTGGTTGGCAACGTCGTCAAGGCAGCGTTCGTACTGTCGTCGCTGTGCGTCGGCGTCACGAGCCAAGGCAACGTGTTCGGTTTCGAGGGTAGCCAGACGTGCCACCAGGGCCGCGTGCACCTCCCCCGCACAGGCAGCCTCCAGGCCACGCAACTGTCCGCGCATCGACTCGTTCTCCAGCTGTAGCTTCGATACTTGGCTCTGGTACTGTTGGATGCGAGCCTGGAATAATGAAAAAATCATGTGTGACCTATATATGTATAATTTAAGAGTTTATCTACTATACTTGAAGTTGATTATGTGTTAGTCAAATATAAAGCTCGATGCGTCTTCGTCAAGCGAAAACTTTTTGAATTAAGATCGATCGCGCTTAAGTGATTAGCCAGAGACATTAATCATTCACGACTCTCTCGAGAGTATATTAGAGACAGAGTAGATGAACGAATTTCGTCTGGAAGCGACTTTTAATTTTTTAATTATCGTATTTTGTATTATTATTAAATTACACCTGAAAAACGCACTGTAATTATTCAAATGTACAATAGTAGCTGAAAATTTAAAGAAGAACGGGCTGACGAGCATAGCGAGCGAGTTGATATCGCGATGCGTTATTAGCGGACACAAAGGGAAAGAGAAGAGAAGAGAGCGGAGAAAGGCGTTATATCAGGCTCGCGGCGGTGGTTCTGCCGCGTCAGGGCCAGGCTACTTGCTAATAGAGGGTGCGTGCGCCTGATTTATATAGCCTCCCCTTTTCTTACTCCAAGCCAGGGCGCTAATGCGACCGAGTGCGATGTAGGTATATATATATATATATACGTGTAGTCGATTCTTTTGAAAACTAACTGCGCGGTGCAGTGTATTTTCATTTTTCTTTTTCATTATTTATATTTTACGTTTCAGTCAATTTATTTGATGAAATTTTGATGAAAAGCTATCTTGATCACGTGTGTATCTTGATTCATAATAAAACATAAAAAAAACATTCAAAGACAAGTTGATTTTCTTTCAAACCAAAACATCGTCTCCAATTTGCCATCTCGAAGCTAAGGTTTAATAAAATTAAACAAAATCCATTGAGCTACAAACTCAGTCACTGAATATTCAAGTGCGATAAAAATACACCACGACGTGTAGATCGAGCGCGTTAAAATTACATTTTATCGATCACATCTCTCGTATAGACATGAATCAATCGAAAGAACACCGCATTAGGTTCGACGTTCTCAGGTCTAGAATAGCCTCGGATAATAAAATAAGTCACCTCTATACCCATCATCAGTGGAGCGCATCTGCAGAATGCAGCTATAGGAAACAGAAAGAACCTCGTCGCTTTCCAACGCTCAAAGTGCTCACAAGACATATATATACAACATAAAGTCTCTCTTTCTCTCTCGGACTAACTTGAAAGCAAGTGGTGATGTCGGGAGGGGGGGTTGAATGACGATCGATAAATGAACGCGGCGCGCGACACTGATAGCGCGTATATAGAAAGCAGCCCCTCGATGCATTATTATACGAGTCGCTTTTAGAGTGTAACCGTCCGTGAACGAGATAACGCGCGTATTTATTGCGTTATGCGGGGGCTGGACGCGAGTTAACGCTATGCGCGCTATAATAGTATAGTAAATGCTCAAAATTGCGCGCGGGAATCTCGTCGGTGCTTGCTTTGAATTTTCGGAGATGTTGTGTTATATACTTTGGAGGGAAAAAATAGAGGAGATTTATTGGGGTAAATTGCTTTACTTTTGCGAGAGTGGCTTCGACGGATAGACGAAGCTTTGCTTTGAGTGGTGTGATGGTGTGTTTACACTGCGCTTTTGAAGCCCTTGGCAAATTGTGCGCGCTTTTACGGCTCATTCCTGAGCTACACAGTTCGTCGATCTGTGATTACGTGTTTTATTTCATACGAACATATAAGTTTACATCGGATTTTTAATACATTATTATTTGCAAGATAATAATTAATACTGTTGTGCGTAAAAAAAATCACGGTTGACTCTCGCCGACGATTTAATTAAAACGCAACAAAAGTTCATTACTGTAATATACACGGTTAAAAAAAAAGGTCTCACCTCGTAGGAGAGCGTAAGAGCACTCTTCTCCTGCTTCAGCTGTTCGGCGCGCTGCTTGTGCTGCAGCAGCCCTCTCGAGTTCTCCTCCATTCTGAAACAGAAAAAAAAAAACGATATGAAGTGACGGTGAACGTCATTTTTATACTCGCGTGTGTGTGTGTGTAATATACCGCGAATCGAGTCGTTTGACAAATGGAATTTATTATTCGTTCTGAAGAGCCATCGTGTGTGCGGCACGTCGCGGTTGAGTATTATAAATATATATTTCGAGGGGGTGACTTGACCCAATGCGCGGATTTTATGTATGCAAATCGCGTGTCAGAGATGCGCTGTTGTTGAGCTTTGTGGGATATTGTCGTTATTTATGAAGCAGTGATTTATCACAGTCGGGAATTTCGTACTTGTATAAATGTGATTGGCTTTTGACGCAGTGATATGTACGATTGATCTTTAAATTATTAGAAATAGGACGTGTTCATTTATAAATTTTCAAGGAGAAACTGTATACATTTTCCATGTATGTCGGCAAAACCGCAGACAACACATCAAAATCCAAAAAGACCAACGCACCACACGTAGATATGTATATACATTCACAGACAGCAGTTTCAACTTCGATGCTCGCGGTAATCCGGAAAATGACACGTGGTGCAACCCCCGGTACATCACGCAAAGCGCGCACATAGAGACAGAGACGCGTATATACATATATATATACACTGTTAAAGTAACACACACCAGCCATATGCTCAGTCTGGCTTTGCGCTATAATATAGTCGAGAAATTCAGAAGGTGAAAAGGTAAACGCACGCGTTGCTGCAGCCGCTTTCACATATATATAGCATATATCGAGCGGCCGGTCGTCGTTTGCGGTGCGGATAACGCGCGTAGGTGTATATATGTACATATATATATATATATATATATATAACTACGGCACACACAGACAGAAGCGAAGGGCTTGAAGCTTCGGTCCGCTGCAGACAGGAGGTTAATATTTACTCAGCGTTGACTGTATCGCAGCCCGGTGTGTTGGTGAATATGCCTCGTGAGCGGCCAGTTTAGAAGAGACTCCGCTCTCTGGGAGCAGCTTCTTTTTAGCGTTATTGGGATGTGCGTGTGTGTGGCTTGGTCGGCTGTTTGAGTTGGAATCTTTTTCGACACTCGCTGGGATTGAAATTTCGGACTGAGGCTGTGAGCTGAGTTTGCCGTTCTGTCGTGTGTGTTTTACGTTAAATTATATTAGGCTTGAATTTTATATATTATCTCTTAGAAATTCTCTGTATCCATTTGATAGCGATAAATTAAAATTTCTTCGACAACCAAGATCGACCCACATACCCCTAAAAAAAAATCTCCCGTAATCCTCTGTCCCCCAGAATCCAATCCTTAATAAAAGTGCATCAGTGTGGATTCTCCAGTCGAAAGAATCGAGAATCGCGAATAAATCCGTCAATAGGGGATCAATTTTCGGGAAAGCAGTTTTTCCATATAACCGAATAAAGCAGAGACGAACGCGGCCGGCAATCTGATTAGGAAGGGGGATGCGAAGGAAGTGCCGCGTCCTCTCTATATATATATAATACTCTCTTCGAGAGGGAGAAAGACGAAGAGGAAGAAGAAGACTCCCTTCAGTATTTCTCTCTTTGCGCTCGATCTCTCGAAGCTCACATAGCAGGCCGATTTAAAGTTTTGGCCCCTTAGGGGGGCATCTACTCTCCTCCTGCTTAGCAACACCCCACCGCGGCTCGCTTTCCACGAGTGTATTGTATATATGTATATATCGTTGCCACGCGGCAATTAACATTGTTGCCAACTGTTGATGTCGCCCAGGAAGAGGATCCGGCCTACGTCCGAGGGAAAAATAGGAAGTACGAGGGGACGATATATTATATACACGCGCGCCGCTATACGACAGAAGGGAGAGATGCTGCTGAATGGATGTGCTTATAGGGAGACCTCGCGACTTTCTCGCTTTTACGACTCCGAGGAACCCTGTGCAGGACTCTTCCGTTCTCTCTCTTTTTTTTTTAATTTCATCGACTATATATACTACTGTTTTATTTATGTATACTTCGATAGTTTGTAACAATTTTTTAGCGGCTGCATACAAGTTTCGAGTCTTTAATTTTCAATTACATTCCGCCAAAAAAATTTCGTCGCCGCTCTCTATAAATCCAGCCTGACTCGATAGTCCACCGGAAAAAGCGAGTAAAACAAGAAGAAGATAAATAAGCGCGCATGAGAAAAGAAAAAAACGGCGAAAGGAAGAAAAAGCGTCGTCGTGCGCATAAGACGGTATATGGAAATGCGCGGCATAGAGCTGCACAAGCGTGCCATATTTCTCAAGCTCTTTATCCTCATCGCCATAGAAAAGACTCTCCCCCTTTTGTTGCCGAAAGAATACGCGCCTTATAGGCTTGTGTATGGGTCTCGCGAGCGAGTGATATGAACTCTGGTATATATAGTTGCAAGTAGAAAGAGGAGAAATTCTTCATTAAGGCTTTTTTTTGTTCTCTAGGAGGAAAGCCAGTGTGCCTTTTCTTTTCTCTGTCTCTATTGGAAGCTTTTTTTATTATATAATTTTGGTATTGTTGTTTGGGATGAAAAATTATAAGAATTATATTATATTATTTCTAGCACACTTGCACAAATCAAAATAAAATTTGGCTTATTAAACTCTCGACAGTTTTCAACGATAATTAATTTTTCATTTTTTGACTCCCGAGACAGTAAGCGGAATAATACTACACCCTATAATACGTAGACTGATCTTCTCTATACACAGAGAATCTCTGTGAAAAGGTGTATATAGCTTGAATTTAGCGCACTACTGTGTCGATGGGAAACTCGAGTGTCTATGTACTCTCTGGCGAGTGCACTGGCTTTCCGGAAATCGATATCCTATTGCACGAGAGCTGCTGCAGACGGAAAGGGAATACTGATGAGAAGCGCGCGTTTATCGGATCTATATATATAGTTTTGACTTTTGTCTCCTGTATATACACGCGCGGTTTTTTTTAATTTTCAACCGATAGTCAGTGAATTCGTTGTAATTGTCGTATAATAAACCCGATGACACAACAGTTCGAAAGTATAAACGTTAACGAGAGACTCTACTTGGCTTCTCCACACACACACACATACACTAAATGAATTACGGATATAAGAAATAACCTATAGGAAACGTAGTCAGTCGTTTAAAAAGTCGTTAAACTCTATTTACCCTCGCAAGTACCCAGACACAAGTCGCGAGTATCAGCCGCGTCGTCGATATACAAGAGAGAGAGAGAGCGACGATAAGTCAGCGATAGATTGCGCGAAAACGACGTTGTGTGTGTATATATATATATACATACTTCACGGGCGTGGAACAAACGATTCGAGGAAGAAAAAGCGGGACGGAATCGATTTCCTGGTCTGCAGCAGTAGTAGTAGTCTTCCGGTGGAGACAGACGCGCGCAATTACTATATACATCCCCTGGTGTTTTCCGTGTCCCGAGCACGTGCGGCATATAGTCTTGATTTAGTACACACACCCATGGCTGCAAATTCGATTACGATGATTGCGAGGAATTATGGGATGCGGTTTTTCGTTAAAGCGATAACGATGACACGAGTTGCACCGGAAAGATCATTATATTCAGTTATGTGAGGGATATCACTCTCGTATATATAGGGTTTTTTTGCGAACTCTTTTTTTATATATGCTTACGCGAACTATTCCGCGATGGACTGATATAATAATAATGATATAATATAATAATAAGTATACGAAGAAAATAAAAGCTCCTCGCGACCTTGGAACAGTTCGCCGTGTATATATAGGAAATCGCGTGTCAGAATGAAATAGAAGCTTCTCGGGGAGAGTTATCCAAAAATATAAGAAGCGCGTTATCTCGGTAAAAACGCGGAAGCGGATAAGTCCTATCACACAGCCGACGCCGCTGGTAAAAAAAGCTTTATATATATATACAGGTATATACAGCCTAGTATAGAGGCGGTAAGGATATTGGACTTGAAAAAGCGCTGGGGAATCGTAAAGCCCATTATCATATGGAAATTGCGCGTGAGAGAGGGAGAGTGAGGAAGTTGGCTCTACTCTTTGTCTGTCCCTACTCCGTTCGATCAAACTTTCGCGACACGCGAAATTCCGCGTGACGATGCCGAAACTAATTCCCAAGTGGGCGGGACACACACACCGGAGCTAACGAGTGCGACGACCAGAAGGTGCGGATTTCGTTTCGAGTAGAGGATGCAGCAGCAGCAGCAGTAGCAGCTTTCTAATCTCGCGAACGCGAGGAATATTTCCCCTCCGGACTTGTCAACTTGCCAATTAAGTTTTTGCTATATACTGCAGCTAATTAGCCCGGACGCACGTCGTCGTCGCTTTGGGTACATCTCTGTTTGAACTTTGTAATTATTGGCGGGAAATTCAAGAGGTAATTACGAGGATTTTCAAAGTTTCCCGCTACTGCTGAGATTTTTCTCAAACTTGCTCTACTCGTCGTTTTTCAAATCAATATAAACCTCACGAGATGTATCGAATGTATAGCTTTGGAAATTAATCACACACGTTCGCGTCGACGCGACGCTTATCTCACTCTCCGTATATGCTGTATATACTATAATATAACACCAAGCATCAGCTAACCTCGGCTGTCTGTATACGCGCGTATCTCGATTCAGCATCGCGTGTGTGGCTCGTATTATGTACCAATCGGCGAATGCGCTTTACATAACACGAGATCGCAGTGTCATTAACGGATGTGTGTGTATATGTGACTCTCTATACACCCCTATATACACGCTGTTAAACTCGACGGATCGATATTATAGCTGTGATTCTAAGCAGATGCTGCTGTGTCTGTGTTATTGCAACACCTTTCCTTTTGTCCTTCATATATACCATTTGGTGTGTTATAAACTTTATATCGTCGACTCTTTTCTTAAAAGTATCTACTGTATACAGAAACTATAGGTATACAATTCTTAACAGGTGTATAAAGAGAGCAGAGAAAGCGAAAACTTTTAACCCTACGCGTCATGTTTACGAGAATTGCCTGTAAGAAAAAAGAAACAAGGACGAAGGTATATAGCTATATATAAAGACAGAGAGAAAATTGCAAGAGAGGGCTAAGAGCAAAGGCGCGGTTAGTGCGGGGAGAGAGAGAGAGTGGACGTAAAGAAGTCGAAGAGAGAAAGTAAATAGCTGAAGCCTGATGATGACGAGAGAAAAGGGGCTTTTGAATGGAGAGATAAATAAGCGAGACAATGTCTTTTTTTCAACGATTGAAGTGAGAACATTGAAATTCATTTGATGATAATAATTTCTTATTTGTCTGTATCATCGTTGATATTTAGCATTTCGGTGCGACGTGTGCGGGGATTATATATGTACGAAAACGGCTTTACAGCGTATAGTCTCCAAGCGCGTATACAGTTTCATTTATATATATATATGCGCACGGTTTTGGCCTGCGCGCGTGTAAGAGGCATATAAGTAGTCTCAGAACTTCGCTAATGATTTCCTAATGTCTAATAAAAGGAATTAAACTCGCGATAGTTGCAGAATTATATAGGAGTCTAATGCTCGGTATTATGCAAAGCTTCCTCTGTAATATTACTAAATCTATGGTTATGATTCTGCGACGTTTTACTAAAATTAATAATTTCATCTGTGTATTTGAAATTTCTAAAACATATACCTGAAACGAACGAGAGCTTACACAGTACACACACACATATACAAAACAAGTATCGCAGCAGTTTATTATATCAGTGGACTTTATAGTATACGTGCCTGTACATTTTCACGCGTAAAATAAATCGAGCGCAGGTAGTCCAGCCGAATAACTCTGAAAACGATTGGGCAAAACATAAATTGCGCGTGCAGTACTTGTAGCCCAGATCCGGTTGCCAGGTTTCGATCCGTCCACTCGCGGCAAAATAAACGCTGTGTGCTGTTGCAGCCATTGATTTCCCGCCCGGTAATTCCTTTGGCAGCCGAAAAAAAAGCCGAGAAATTAAACCGCCGCGTTCGAATGAGTTCGATTATACATCACACTCTCGTTGAATTTCCGATGCGATAATGACTCTTTGACGCGTGTGAGTGTAATCGTATGTCGATTATAATTAAGGATAAAAATAAAATTTGACGATGATCAAAGCAGAGGTGTTGTGTATTATAATTGAATTAATGCTTTCGTGTAGTAATAATAATAATAAACAAAAGCCTCGAGATGAGAAGACGAAGAAAGTGAGAGAGAGAGAGAAATTCCGAAGGACAAGCGACACGACTCGAGCTGACATAACATGATGCATTACAACGTGCCGGATATGCCGACTTGACAGGCTCGCCTCTGGAATGAATAATCGAGACTGGCCACCACTACGTCGCTTTATATACACACGCCCTTCTCCCCTCACCTGCCCTAGACGTGACGTATACCTTTGCGATTCTGATGTCTATTCGCGGATATGCTCGTGTTTTTTTTTTTTTTATCGGTATCGCCTCTCTGTGCGCGAGTGAGATGAAGAGATGTGTGATTGGATCGTGTATACGTATATAGGATATATGACAGTAGATATAAGAGACACGTGTTTTAGAGAGGAGCGGATAATCGATAGCCGACAGTTTGTTGTTGAATTATTTTTAAATAATAATTATTATACGCAGGTAATATTACGGTGAGCTGTGAAGACGTGTTTACGATAACGCTTTGATCTAAATTTTTAATAGACTTGCCTATGTATTAGCTAAACTTAGATGACAAAAAGATACTCCGGTGTATAGCACGCTTTTCCTTTTGCATTACACGCGGCTGTTATAAAAAAGATTCCTCTCTCCCACAAAAGCTCGCGATGTATATTGTTTACATGCACCAGTGAACGTTCCTGGATGAAATTCATTACCGTGAAATTCTCATTATATAACGAGAGTTGGCCTGATTTGCAGTAAAACTGTCCACAGCACACTATGCCGATCTATCCAACATAAAATTTCAAGACCCCTTTGACTCTCTCCTCCACAATAAACACCGTCTGCGCGTACCGAATACATATAAATCATTCGGAAAACGCTCGTAAAAACTCTACCACGATATATACTCTTATCCGTTCCACTATTATACCAAGCCCTAATGGAACGTGAAGGTCGCAGGAGGCGATGTAAATTCGTCTCAGTTACGTGTCAAGGGCAGGAGTGTACACACTGCTGCAGTATAGCTATAGTCGAAATCTCGATTAAGTAGTAGGTATATACAGCAGCGAGAACGAGTCTTTATGGGGATGGCAGAGGCTGCAACTGCTGCTCGTGAAACGAACTTCGGAGCTTTGATTATTGCGTGCCGGGGAGAGAAAGAGAGAGAGAAAAGAGAAATCACCCTTTAGACGTAAACGGCACGCTGCGGCAGCTGTGACTCGCGAGTCGGGTGTGGGAGTTGAAAAAAGGTCCTTGATTTAGAAAATATGGTGTGTTGTACAGAGTTGCTTTGTGTTCTGGTATATAGTATAAAAAAAGTGTTTTGGGGGTGACGCTACTTGAACGAAAAAATTTAACGTACACCAGTCAGAAAGCCATTTTTGCATCTGGACTGTAAGCAGTATAACACCGTATTCATCTCCGTCTCTTGCAACAGCATTTAGCACGCATTGTTCCCTCTATATGTATATATGCGCGAGTTTAATGGGCCGCTTGCGCGCGAGAAGGGAAAATTCAATTTTGCGTCCGGCGATGTGTACGTGGGACTAGGGATAAAAAGGACAGGACGAAAACAAGTACCTCTATATATATATATACTCGCTTTGTGCGAGCGGCAGTAAGCCGAGGCATTTTTAATTTCGCGTTATTAGCTCGACTCTTTTACCCCTTCGATATGGTTCTTTAATTTCGCCTAAAACGTCGGGCGGACTTGTTCTTTACTTTTTTTCGCTGGTTAGAGAGCTGCCGGCTCGTTATTAATTTTTTTAGTCCGCGAAATATATCATACGCTATCTTTAGAGCCTCGTATAAAAGAATCAATCTCAACTCGCAGGGCGAGTCATTGAACGGCGTATCCCGCCCATAAAGTCTTATCGCCCTGATAAAACCGACCTTTTCCTTTCTCTTTTATATTCTTGCAAAAAGAAGTCCCGGAAACTATCATCCGCGCGCGACGGTCAATTTCCTTCCAAAAGAGAAGAGAGCTACTACAATGTGTATGATACACGCACACACCTGTATATATACTACAAGTAGGATGAGAGAGTCTCGTATCTTGGAAAGTCGAGTCGGATTTTCATCGTATAGCTGTATATAGGACATGTAGCGCGCAATCAATCGGTCGTATATCGAGTGGAAAATCGATAACGAGCCGACACTGTGTCTGCGAGTACGTCGTCTGTAAAGCTCTACTGCACGTCGTGTACTGCAGCTAAAGCGACGACGACGACGACGACGACTTGGCCCGGAAATGACAGTCTGCAGACGGCAATATCCAACGGGCTGTGGTGTTTGGGTATCGGCTGGTGTGCTTATGCTGTATATATATATATCGCGAGGAGTATTGGAATTTAGAGCCGATGCCAGATTTCGACGCCGTATATATACAATATCCGTTGCAGCCGGTGCGACAGTAATTAAAATGCAGGAATAATAAATGAAAATAAAAGCAAGCCGCACGCGGGGCATATATAGCATTAAAATTTAAATCAGCGAAAATATATAGCGTTATGATACATCTGCCGGCGCAATTAAAGCTCGGGCTCGCATTCGAATTATCTTAACGCTCGGAAAATGAAATGCAATTCCGTAAATAACGAGCGGAGAGCTGGCAGCGTTTTCATTTTCGCGCGGTGCACTTTGCCAGAGAATCTCGCTAGCTTTGCACACGCCCATCGTGATACATGTATAATGCGAGCGAACCGCGAGATCAGCGGATTTTCGCACAGCTCCGTGCTTTTGCCTATCTCTCGGTTCTGCTGTGCGCTGGAAAGGCAAAAGCGTGAGAGACAAGCTACCGCCGCCGCCGTGGCTATGATCATTCAAGTGCAGGGCTGGCAGTAGCGCGTATCGGGGTGAACGAACGCGGGATTACGTCACTATGTCACGGAGGGCTGGCTTTGGTTCTTATTATTATTATTATTTTTTTTTAATAGTCCGTCTTACGAGGCGACGGAGCGACAATAGAAGCGATGAGTCAGCCGTAACGATTGCTAATTAAAATTAGATTGAGATTGACGGTGGGTAGAGTTATGTCGGAAGCGTTGAGAGTATTGTATGAATGATTTTTTTTTTTGTAAATCGTATTTTAACAGATGTACTAGATTCAGTTATACATGCTCAAAAAGCACGGTAAAAATAAAAGTGGAAAATGTTGTTCGAAACTTTATAAAAATTATAACAAGATAAATATTTACAAAGTGCAGAGCATAAACAATATCCGAACTTCTAATGTTTCGTAAAAGTACAAAGTATCACATTCTGCATTTTAAGAGATTACACTAACAAGTTAGTATACGTAACTACTTATCAAGTAAATTGTGTTTGGATTAAATTATCGGCCCAACTTTCGTCGGGCACACAAAAAATAAGTCATAGACTCATCAAGTGTTCCCCTCCACGGAAATCTTTAGTAA
>UCOJ01001675.1:0-23950 GCA_900474305.1 Cecidostiba fungosa
CTACAGTTGGCCTTCCGGTCATTTTCTTCCCGCGGCGCCTGCGCCGAGCCGCCACGATGGGTGGTGAAGCGCGCGGCGCGCTCGGGCTTCGACGCCATTGTTGGCATAAAGCGTTTAGCCTTCGCTCTGGCAACACGCTTGCGCTCAAGATTGTACGAGAGAGAGAGTCTGATTCCTTGCGACACTCCAGAGACTATCCTCGCTGAATATCCGGAGTCAGAACGGTAGTATTTGCGGAGCACTTAGAACTCGCAAATGTGTGCATACAATGGGCCGTGTGCCATGGAATTAAAAAAAGCGTGCGAAGCGGTATAGACCACCATATGATCTTTAAGGTTATGTCCTTCTAAGTTTATAATTAGAGAAAACGAAATCCAAACACATCAGAACTGACGAAAATGTCGTCCTCGTCGGCAGCTCATGCAGAGAAAGATCTTGATTTATCTAATGCAGATCGAGGCGTTTGGCTCGTGAAAGTTCCAAAATACATAGCTAGCAAATGGGAAAAAGCTCCCGGCAATATCGAAGTCGCAAAACTTAGAATAACTAAGTAAGATTTTTATATCGTCAAAGTGATTTTTGTTTATAGGTTGGAATTGGCACAATACAATCCAAACTTTTACTTTTCACACCTATTTTCGTTTTTATAATAAGCAATCTTTTTTCATTGCTTGTAAATGTATTTATACTTTCTCAAATGATTTTAGGCACTTTAAGCAAAAAGCGGAAGTGACGTTGAAACTCTCAGAAGCTGTTTTAGCACTCAAAGAACCTGGGGAACATGATATTCCAAAGCAACATAAATTAGACGTTACAACAGTTATTCACCAAACACTAGGAGTTTTCTCTCATGTACCATGTTAGTATTAAGTTGTTAATCTTAATAATCTTTATACTATTTTTCATCGTTGACAATAATTCTTATTTTTAGCATCGAGTAATGCAGATACTACAGCATCAGAAGCAGAAAAATTGTATATGGAAGGGAAAATAGTACAAAAATTGGAATGTAGACCTCATGGTAAATTTACCCTTTGATAATATTTCTTTTTAGATGAAAGTGTTCTAAAAAAGATATAATTATTATTTTTTTTTTAATTTTCGTAGCTGACAACACGTACATGAAATTGAAACTTGAAAGCATCAAAAAAGCATCGATACCTCAAAGACAAGTACAACAATTGCAGAGAGCAGTTCAGAACTTCAAACCTGTCTCTGATCATAAGCATAATGTAAGTATCTAATAATCCCATAATTATCACAATTAAGTACTAATTCAATTAAAATGTTTGATTTCTATTCTTAAGATTGAATATGCTGAGAAAAAGGAAGCAGAGGGCAAGAAAATGCGAGATGATAAAGAAGTTGTTTTGGAAATGTTGTTTGAAGCATTTCAAAAGCATCAGTATTACAACATAAAAGACCTTGTAAAAATAACACGACAACCTGTGGTAAGTTCAATATCTTTAAATTCATTTTCTGGCTTGTAATTGTATCTTACTTATTGCATAATTTACAGGTATATCTGAAAGAAATTCTAAATGAAGTGTGCAATTATAACTTAAAAAATCCTCACAGAAATATGTGGGAATTGAAACCAGAATATAGACATTATAAGGATGAAAAGCCTGCTGAAAGTTCAAAAAATAATGATTCCGATTAGTAATACTTAAATTATCTTTTTATTTAGTTTCTATTTATGTGTATAGTAAGGTTTCTTAAGAGAAAAAAATGGAATCTGTTCCTATTAACGAGAAGTAAATATCAATCTTTTATTTTCTACTTACATAAATATTCTTTGGACATAGCAAACAAGAAAATAATTGTACAAAAATAACTTCTATTGACTACATTGTCTACAGCAACTTGATTGCTGATGTGATATAGATTTATATGACGAATAAAGGCTATTTTCACTATATTGGCGTTGTGTTCATTTGTTGTGGTAAATTGGTCATTACATTTTACAGAGAAATACAGAGATAAATACTGTGCGTATCTTGAACATGAAAGTAGATTTAAAAAATGCATTAAATGCAATGTTCTATTTGATTATGTCTTTGTTGTTATTTTTAGTATGGCTTGCTGTTTTAAAATCAGACTTTATCTAAAAATAGAGTTTTAAATGCAAATGTAATGCATGTGATGCAAGTAATTTCTTCAGGAAACATTTGCAAATGCTTGGAACATTAACATTGGATGACAACCACATAGCACCTTCACCTGGACACTTTCGTTAGCTGGTATGAATATAACTGAACCGCGATTTAAAATTCGTGACACAGGAATTTCGGCCTTTCCATTAACAATAATCAAAATGCTAGCTGTGTTTCTCGGTATAACGTTATATGATGCTCTTCCTGGTGGGATCTAAAAAGTCATTCATTTTATTTTTAATCTAGAACAGACCTAAATTTAAGATAATTTTGTATCAAAATGAACTTTAATAATTACAGTGATTTTGGCGACTGCAAAATCTTGAATTGGAGGACGAAATACTTCAGTGCATTCATCTTCTCTGGATGGTTGAAATCTTTTGGTTGACACTGGTTCACAAATATAACTTAACATATCAACCAAAGTTTCAACATCTTTCATTTTTGGAGTTAAACCAGCTCTGACTACATTATCAGAACAAGCCATGCATTCCACACAATCTGAAAAAAAAATTGGTTTTCATAATTATTACAATACATTTTTATTAGATTATCAAATATAAATAAGAAAAAATACTAACCACCATAAAGATATGCATGAGGCTCATTAGCTCCAAGGTATATTGCTTCTCCAGGTTGCAGTGTTACATAGTTGAATAAATAAATGCCGAAACAGCCAACATCCCCTGGATAGTTAGAGTGCAATCGTTCAAAAAGATTAGCATTCAAACTTTGTCTTGATGCTTGATCTAAAACAGTATTTTAGATGAAGCCAAAGTTTTTGTGAAATTATATTCATATAAGAAGATAATTTAATACCAAGATTAGATAATCTTTCGAGTAATTTTTTCAATTGTTGTGCTATAACTTCAGGTTCTTGTGCCATAAGGCTTGCAAAACAATTTTTCAAGGCAGTTCTTGAGCTTATTTCATCACCGGAACCAAGATGCATAATTTTACTTTCACCTATAGTTGTTCGAAGTTCTGGAATAGATCTCAAATAATTCTTTATTTCAGATATTGGCCGAAAACCAACAAGTGCCTCAAATGGTGTAAGTGCTATAGCTAATTCGGGTTTATGATTTGAATCTTTATAAATTTCTGGATGTGTTCTATGCAGTTCCTCTGCCTGTTCCTAAAAAAAAAAGAAAAGATACAAGATTGTGTTTTACTAGATCACAACTTTAAATAAACATTAAATTTACCTTATTTGGATGAACTTGAATTGATAATGCTTTTCTTACAGACAAAACCTTGAAAAGGAAAGGCAGTGTTGTACCAAATACATTCTTCACTGAATTGCCAAGAACATGACTATTTTCTTGTATATATTTATCTAATGGTATATCTCTATCTTTTAACGTGGAAGGTCCATTGGGATGTGTCCCCATCCAAAGTTCGGCATATGGCACACCTTCTTTTGGATAAAATCCTGGGTTCGATGACTGCATAAGAGTAGCCACTGTGCTATCAATGCCTTGTTTTCCCCAATCATAGTTCTGAATTGAACATTTTAGTTCCATGTTTCAGGCCTAAAAGGTTCCAGAATTTTGATTATATTTCATGTTTGATAAACAGTATATGTTTAGTTACAATGCTAAATGTGCGAACTAAGACAAAATTAACTGCAGACAAAGTGCATATTTCCACATAATTGCATGATTACCTACTATATTTTTTTGCAAGTGGGCAATAGTGTCATGTCATTTATAGTACTTATCCCATAAACAAACAGATAAAATAAATTTAATAAAGTGTTTCAACAATATCTACGAGAAAATCAATCTATTATAATAGCTGAATTGATTAAGTCTACGCTTATATATTTTCAGGAAACACAGAATAATTTTTGCAAATAAACGCCATATGAAGCTTAAAATAACCTAGAGTATGCTTACCAATATTGAGCGGTTATCGTAAAATATACTTGAAAATATGAAATAATGTCACGACATTCACAGCTGCCTCGTTCGCTTGTTGTTGGTTGAAAAAGTCGTTGAAGGATGAACACATCAAGTGGATACAATAATACGAATCGTGATTCGCGAATCTAAGGCTCTGGCTACATAAAAGCATACATACATGCACAGGTACGACTACGTACAAAAACTTAATAGTGCCATAATAGCGAAAATGTCTCTATACAATAAATATATGGTGTAAGCTACTATGGTCGAATATCCTAATCCTATAGATGTCGCAATAGGTATTAGGTGTCCATACATTTTCGCTGTTGGCACTACCAAAAGTTACTAAAATTTTGTATAGTTTGTTGCAGCGCCTGCGTGCCGCGTGGAACGGTGGAAGGAAGCTTAACCACCTAACCTAACACGACCTCATATCATAAATCGAAAGTGATGCTTAACTAAACTGTTTACATTACTTCGCTCAATCATTAATCTCGAATATTTTTCAATATCAATATGTGAATAACGGGGAATTCGCAAGACTTGTAGATTTATAACATATAAACGTTTATGTATCATACAAAAATTGTATAGGTAATTACCTCGAGTGATATAGGAAACGAAAACGAATTATGAAAGTCATAACAGAAAATCCGATTGTCTTCCTGGACATAGCTATAGCTGGTGAAAAAATTGGAAGAATCATTATTGAACTCTTCAAAGACAGAGTACCAAAAACAGCGGAAAATTTTCGTGCATTATGTACTGGAGAGAAGGGTATAGGTACAAAAGGCAAGCCTTTGCACTACAAGGGATCATATTTTCACAAAGTTATCAACTTGTTGATGATACAAGGTGGAGATATTGTCAATTTTGATGGTTCTGGTGGCGATAGTATATATGGACAACATTTTGAAGATGAAGATTTAAAAATACCTCACAGTGATGAAGGCCTTCTTAGTATGGTAAACGAAGGAAAACCCAATACCAACAGTTCACAATTTATAATAACTCTGTCAGCTTGTCCTCAATTGAACAACACAAACGTTGTTTTTGGAAAAGTCATTAAAGGCATGGCACTTATTAATGATCTCAAAGAGCTTCCTATACATAATGATAAACCTATAGAAAAAGTAAGTATATTCGATTGTGGAGAATTAACTAATTGTGACGATTGGGGAATGGAAGATAATGATGGTGAAGATGTTTACACTCCATACCCTGAAGATTGGAATTACTCTTTGCATATAAAAGAGCTTACCTATGAAAAGTTGGTGGATATAATAAAAAAGATTAAAAATGTGGGCAATGCTTACTTTGCAAAAAAGAAATATTTGACAGCTGAAAAGAAGTACAATAAGGCTTTAAGATATTATAATTGGATGATGAAAATGGATGTCATCATAAAAAATGATGAAGATATTGTGGAGCTGAAAAAAGTTATGCTTTTAAACTTGGCAGCTACAAAACTTAATCAAAACAAATACAAAGATTGTCTAAACTTCTGCAATCAAGTTTTAGCGATAGACGCAAATAATGGTAAAGCACTGTTTCGAAGAGGCAAAGCGTACATTGGTCTGAATAACTACGAGTTAGGATTTATAGATCTAACAAGGGCCAATGAGTGCAGTCCAAATAAAAATATTTTAAAAGAAATCGATAAAGCCAAACAAGTTATTAAGTCATATTTATTGTTAGAAAAGGAACAATGCAGAAGAATGTTCAAATAATTACATGAAATACATCATACAAAAATGACAAAAATCTAGATTATCTATGATAATAATTAATAATATCAAGATTCTTTATTTAACTATATGAAGGTACAGACAAATTCAATTTATTATATTTTTTGTACAAATCAAATTTTATATTTTTATCATTAAAAATATTATATAATTAAACATTACGTTTTTTTATTAATTCTCCTCTCATAATAAATAAATAAATAAATAAGTAAATATATATAGTTACATCATTTTTGGTACTTATGTTTCAGTTTTGTGTAATAGTTATTATTTTTTATTTTTCAAATATTAATCATCATGAAGGTATGAACTTATGAAGTTTAAAAATTACAATAATATTGGTAACAAGTAATAATAAAAGTATAAAAGGTTTAAATGTTGGAAGCCCTGTCTTAATTCTGCGTATTTCACATCGTTCGTTGCTGCCGCTGCCGCGGTTCGGCCATTGTGATTCTTTCACTTTCGGAGTTCGGTGAGGTATGACACGTTTGTGTAGTTTATCCTTATTCTTTTAAAAATAAATTAATAATTTTATGTTCGTTTAAAATTGATTCGCTTTGTAAGGAATTCGATAACTAACGAATCTGTTTTTATTCATTTTACAGCCCAAAGTACACAAAAAACGCCAAAATGGTCGCCCAAAAGAAGCAGGTTAGTTTCTAGGTTAAGATTACACGTGCTCTTACATTAATTCAAAATTAATTTTGATAATACTAAAAGCACCTATTCTTATATTAAAGAAAGATTTAAAAAAATTTTATTTCAAATATGAATATGATTGAGATTGATTTTTTTTAAGCCTGTAAATGCTTTTGAATAACTTATTGTTGGATTTTTTTTATAAGTTTAGCTACAATATTCTAAAAGATACTTTCAATATTTAATTACAGAAAAAGGCTATGGAGAGCATCAACTCCAGGCTTGCCTTGGTGATGAAGTCAGGAAAATACGTTTTGGGCTACAAGCAGACGTTGAAATCCCTCCGCCAGGGAAAGGCCAAGCTTGTCATCATTGCCAACAATACTCCTCCTCTTAGGTGAGAGACTGAGATGTAGTACTCCTTTATTTTTTTTTTCATTCAATACATTTTTAAAAGGAGTTCTGCGGAGTAGTCTCCTACCACTGCTTGTAAGTGCGGTTGGTAAACTTCAAAAGATGTAGGATTTCACAGAATAATTTAATTTTTTGGGGTGTGTTACAGGAAATCTGAGATTGAGTACTACGCTATGTTGGCTAAGACTGGTGTTCATCACTACACTGGTAACAACATCGAGCTGGGAACCGCTTGCGGTAAATACTTCAGGGTGTGCACCTTGTCTATCACAGACCCAGGAAACTCCGATATTATCAAGTCTATGCCTACTGGTGATCAGGCATAAATTAAGTTATAAATTATTTTTTATAATTAAATTATAAATAAAAAAAACTAAAATTATGATCTGTTAAATTTCATTATATCATATTTTTCCAAATTTACTGGTAGAAGAGTACTAACTAAATAATTATACCTTACTTGCATTTATCTTCTGGTTCTAATGCTCTCCTGACAAAAAATAACTAATTAAATTATTATAAAATCATAAGTAATATTTGTTCATTTTGTCATTGCCAAACAAGTTGATAAATTCTAAAAGTTTATAAAATTTATGAGAAATGCATACATTAGTAACTTTATCCAATGCAAAAGCTGTGAACTTTGGAAAATTGTAAAAATGTCACTATTTAATTTTATTAGGGATAACAGTACTAGAAACATGATACATTATAAATGATAGAAATTCTTGGGTTGAATCAAATTCTACTTTAACAAAGTTACTGAACCACACTCATCAGGTTTATTTAATATTGTATTGAAATAACCCATAAAAGATGAAAAATAGTATGTCTATTTTGGAATAGCTTGGCAAACAATATTCTATATAAATCATTATATACTGCATGATTGACAGTTTTCTTTTTTATAAACGTTTTTTAATATCAATATTAAAAAAACTGTAACTGGATTATTTTTATGATTAGAAATCGACTTAGTAATTAAAATCAAATTTATGTAAATTATGCATACATGATAAGCAATTATTATAAAGCTTATTATTTATAAGCTAATTATTGTGCATATAATTTAAGTTAATTTATAGTTTCTTAATATGCAATGCATGTTAAATTATGTAAAATGAGAAAACATGACTCAACATAAAAAAGATCTTTATTTTCATAATTTTTTAACCGAATTGTATTTTATCAAGTAGAAAATACAAAACCTTAAGTAAATATAACAATCCCTAACATATAAAATTTTTGATTAAATAACACATCACCTTATATATGTAAACATTAGTTTTGTAAAAATAGTCTATAGTCTTTGTCCCATTAATAGTTTTCAAAAAGTTTTCTTATTATGCAAAATACTGTCATGGAATATTCCTTTTGAAAACTTTGTACTATTCTGCAGTAAATGCATATAAAGTTTTTAATTAGTGTACTTTCTTTGAAACTTTTTCAGTAGTTCCCAAAATCTTGCGTCTTTGAGAGAACATGTGTAAATACAGATGAGGGAATACTGAAAAGAATGAAAAATAATTATAGTGGTGATTATTAGCACTATAATTAAAAAATGAATAAATTATACTTACATGGAATGTATAAAAGCATTATAGATACAAGAGCATAGTGGTAGCTAAAGGTAAAGTTCCAAGCATTTGGAAGAATATAACTCCAAGCAGTTTTATGCGCATAAGCATATTGCGCAGCAGCATAAAAGCACAGAAGTTCACCAGTTATACCAATTGGATATAGTGCAATAAACAATGTATACCTGAAAAAAAAAGTTTTATTATATTTTGCGACTGATGACAAGTATTTTTTTCCTACGGTGTTATTGAAATTTTTAGATACCTCAACCACACAAGGATGTTGGGCACAACTTTGATAAGATTGGCAAAGTAGTAACCATATCTGATTATCTCAGTGACTGACCAAGCAATTAACGCTAAAGGTAAACCAGGTGATGCTGCAGCATAACTTCTAGGTGTTGCCAATATTACACCACACACAACTACAACTCGGCTCAGAACTTGGAATGTAGTCAATACTGGATTAGACTTCACCAATCCAACGGCAGCATGTATGATCTAAATGAAGTCATAAGTTTTTTGTTTTGCTCAAGTAATAGAAAAAGATGAATTTTTTTTTTAATAATAGCACGAATGATACCTCTAGACCAGCAGCATTTTGGAAAATAATAACTGCCAGTTCCACAACTTCCCACAAAGTTTTGTTTTTTTCTTCATTTCCTAGGTAAAAGTTTACTAATTTGAATAGTATATAACACCATCTAAAAAGAAAATTTTTATGTATATATCATTTAATATATTATGATGCATTCCATTTTTTTTTTAAATTAGGCAAACAATAAAAAAAATAAAGTTGGCATCTTACCCTAGAACTTGAAGAAAATTGTATGCAATTAAATAAAATTTAGCAACAGCGCCAATTTCTTTGGATTTTGCACTTTTTTCACTGGCCATGGTGTTTTACTGTTATTATTACTTTTCCTGAACGTCCGTCTTCATTCGTGACCAGTTCCCAAAAGAGACAAATAACGGACTACGCGCCCGATGACTTGCCGGATTAGTTAAAGAAAATTCAAGAGGTCATTTACATGTTTCGTAATCACGAAAAATGCTTGATGCCACCTTGGCTCTGCATCTCTCTATATAATAGGTATATATATTGTATGTATATATACATATACAAGAATGTGATATTTGGTACTCCTAACCTCACTTTTTTTTGACAAGTAATATTTATGATTGTTTTGATTGGGCCGCATGCACGGGTCGTGACAAATGATCAAAACATAAACATATTTTTGTAGTCGAATGATTAATTTGATTGTGGAATTAAAATACAAATTTTTTACAATTTCAGGAGATGGTCGTTTGATTCTCGTAGTCACATAATATCTGATGCGCTAATTATTTTTAAATTTTCGATCCAGCAAAGTATATAGGTATATAATGTTCTAAGTACTGCAGTTCGAAACAAGTGTCAAACTATTTAAAATGAATTCTTTACGATCAAGTTTTTTACACAACCTAGGAAGAAAAACAAAACAAATTGAAAATTTACGAAAGTTTGCTTTTCAACATAACCATAACAAAGAATTGCTCTTAACTTATGGTGAAGATGTTGCTGATGCAAAAGAAAAAGATTTACCAATTGTTGCATTGGAATCAACAATTATTACTCATGGTATGCCGTATCCTGATAACTTAACGACAGCTCTTGAAGTAGAAGATATTATAAAACAAAAGGTAAAATAAATCTTTCAATTATTACAAAATAAAAATATATAATATATATATTTTTTTCAGGGTGCAGTTCCAGCGACAATAGCAGTTTTGGATGGTAAAATAAAAGTTGGGGCAAATCAAAAGGAAATTGAAAGACTTGCTAAAAGTGAGGGCAAAAACGTTATCAAAGTCTCTCGAAGAGACTTATCGTATGCTATATCACAAGGATTAAGTGGTGGAACTACAGTCAGTGGTACAATGCTGGTGGCTAATAAAGCTGGAATTCCAATTATGGCAACTGGAGGTATTGGCGGTGTTCATCGTCAAGTAGAACTGAGTATGGACATAAGTGCTGATTTGAAAGAGCTTGGGCAAACCCCCGTAGCTGTTGTGTGTTCTGGAGTTAAAGCCATTCTTGACATTCCTAAGACTTTGGAATACTTGGTAAGGATTTATTTATTTAATATGATTCCAACTTTTTACATTTTATATTACATGATTAAGTATAATATTTAAAGTGTTAATAGTTAAAAACAATATAAACCGAATCGTGATTTTGCATGTAGAATAAGAGAGATGCAGATGTAGAGCCTGGATGCATCTACTTATTCATAGATTGATCATCAGCCTGCAACTAACGTTATGCTCAACAGAATATAGTGCATGAATATTATGATAAATCAATCTTAAATAAACAGGGACTAAGGAAATAAATCGCATCAACAACAATATTGATTAAGAATAAGTCAAGAAAAGTACAAAGCTTGTTTTTCTAGTCGGATATAAGTAGAGGCGCGTAAATATAAAAAGAGCGAGGACATGGCTTTTGGAGGATACTACAGGCAAGTTTACTTATACTTACTCTTTTCCAGGAGAGCGAGGGAGTGCCAGTGGTAACGTTGGGACCATCGGACGCATTTCCCGCGTTCTACAGTCGGCAAACTTTCGATGCTTTGCAGTCCCCCCTGAGGCTTCCGGACGCCGAGTCTGCCAGTCGACTGATCTCCGCGCAAACACGTCTGGCACTCGGTACAGGCGTTCTTCTAGCCGTGCCCATACCCGAGCCCTACGCCCTCGATCCTCAAGAGATTGAGACAGCCATAAAGCAGGCCCTACAAGCGGCCGCCCGCAAAAATATCAGCGGCAAGAGAGTTACACCCTTCCTCCTCGGGGAGCTCTCCAGACTTACCGCCGGCCGCTCACTTCAATCCAGTATGTATACACACTCCCACAAACCCTCTTTTATACCTACACTGATGCTCTTCAACCAATTCTTTCCATTACAGCGAACCCTCCATCGCGCACTTGACTTTTTTTATATAATCATTATCATCATCAATCAATCAATCGTCTAATTTATAAAGCCGCTGTATTGTTTCTGCACTTTTAATCTTCTGCAATAATATCGGTTCTCGTTCTTTTATCCTTTCTTATTTCTCTGTTTTTGCTTGCAGACAAGGCTCTCATTAAAAATAATGCCGGTGTTGCGGCTGAGATAGCGTTGCATCTCGCCGACTTACGAGGCAATGTTTCCGCATCGGTAGACGGCTGCCGGGAAGCTTTGGATGAGAAAAAGACGAATCCCGTACGTTGCTAAAATTATACCGTACTAGTGCTACACTGCTATGGCTTGTATTATTATTATATTATTATTATATAGATAAGAACAAATGAATTTGAAGTATTGTTGATTAAAATTTATAACTTTTATTATAATAAAGATCTACAAAGAAGAGTCGAATGAAGAGCGTATAATTTGTCAATTGAACTTAAAAAAGGATTAATAACATATCGTTTTATTTGCTTAGTTATTTCGTTATTATCATTATTATTTCTAAATCGTAATTTCTTATGAATATACCTCAAAAAATGTAAAAAAAGTTTTATCATGTTTTCTTTTGTACAACTCAATGAATTGTCTAATATATGTATATACACATATATTTAAATGTAGAATATATATACATATACATATACTCTGGCGTAATCTCTACGTATGATACATAATCTCGTTAGTTTGCAGTTGCAATGATTGTATTTAAAAAGTATTTGTTTAATCTATGAAGGTGGTGATTGGTGGAGCGACTTTCGACACGATCCTGCGGGTGAAGGAGCCGGAAATTAAAGTGAGTAATGCACTAGAGTCAGATATATATATGTACTATAAATAACCGATTTCTTTTTTGTGTGTATATATATATTCGTATTTTTTGTTTTTCATAGTTTCTTATATTCTTCATCTTCTTTCTCTTCTTGCGTTTAACAGTATTTACATATAATAATTATAGAACGACATACAGTTAGTCAATTATATATACAGTTAATTGAGGTGTCGAGCATCGAGTAATAACACGGACCATTCGGTGGTATATACGTACATTACAGGCATGAGTGACATACATACGTATATAAATAAGGGTAGCGACAAGAGGCTTCTTATTCTTTTCTTTCTCTCTTTTGGGCTCTATAGGTACAACAATTACATACGGAGGGATACACAGGGTATATGGGAGGCGGACTCTGTATTAATCTTGTAATTATTAACATCGTAAAATTATACAATGCAGCGGGACGTTAAAGCTCATCGATACTCAGTACTCGCGCTCATTTCCCAGCTTCTTTTATCCTCATCTCTCTCACAAAAGTTACCCCCTTGTACATACATTATATACGCAACTTATATATTTATGGGGGGGGGGGTAGTGTTCGCTAAGTATACGGTATAATACATACGAAACGTTCATTAAACTCGCCTATATAGATAGAAAACTACCGTCGACCGCTCAAGGATTGACGAAACTTTGGAGCTCTAGGTACATTATAGGAGGAGTCTTGTTTACTTCTATCTCTTGTTCCATTTTTTTTTATACAATTAGGTAGGTAGTTTCTAAGTGACGGAGTCGCAATATTGAAAAATATCAATGAATATAATTTTGGAAGATTCTCACATATACATCTCGATGGAACGTGCGTTAAGCGTGCTAAAGAGAAAAGATTCACTAAAAGCTTCTGCGTCTATTACTCATCGCTTGTATGTGCACATATATACGCTCTATTTTTTTTCTTTCTTTTTTTTTACGAAACGTCAACATCAGTGAAAGAGAAGCGCAGCAGAGTTCAGTAAATCATTTCTCTCGTTTTGCACGCAGCTATATGGTCGCATATACTTCTATATCTCTCGCCGCGCGTTTTTCCTTCTCTCGCGCGCCATGACGCTCTCATCGCACCTAAGGTTCGCCCTCTTCATCGATCAACTGAACAGCACTTGTTGCTCTTAGATATCTGCCATATCTCTCGCATAATAATATAGTTATGTATATATAATATATTAGCTATGTGGGTAATTAAGCAGGCACTATTTGAAGCTCCCTCTCTCGTATTCGCTCGCTTTTGCTTTCATTCACACGTATTCGCTCGTCTCGCTTTCTTCTCTATACATAATCATTAGGTATACCTCTTGCTCTCTCTAGTTTATTCTTATATATATCTCGAATCTTTGTCTACGAGACGAAGAGTCTCGGCTCAAGTCATTCGTTTCATTTCACTTTCCATCTCCCTGCGCACTACTTACGTTCCTCTCTTCCTGCTTGTGCACTTTTTCAATTGTTCCGCTGAAATTAGTCATTTTCACGACGCTAAGGGTGCGAATAACAAATGAGGCGTACGTGATTCGTGGTTTTTTGTACTTAAAACTTGAGAGCGGCAAACTTTTTTCGTTACAATAATATGACGAAGCATATATCGAAACATTGTTTAAGCTAACGTATAATGCTATTTTGTTCCCATTTACCAATCAACGCTGAAAAAATCGTTAACTGCGCTTCTATATATATATATTATATGTATAGGAGAGGGATTTTATAGCGAAAGGCGATGACTTGAACCGAGTTCTTATTGGCTCGATATAATATAAATAGGAATAACGCGTAGAGTATATCCTTAATTTGTAAATGATCGAGTATTACATTTGTGAGAGTGCCCAAGAAGTTAGCTCTTTATTTATTTATTTATTTATTTATTTATTTATTATACAAACACACACCACAGCATTTGCGAGGATACAGCTTGCGATGGTCGAGCGAGTCGTCTATATAATATATACTGAAGATTTCGCAGTAATCTCCATTGTGAAAGTAAAAATGTATATATAGAATAGTGTGAGAGTGAGTTTGACCCAACACGGACGATACTCCGACTGTATTAGCTGATCATTTTATTTTTATTTCTTTTGAAAATTGACCAATGATGTTTTGTAAATTTTTCAAGTATACGCAATGTAAGTGATGATTCGGTTGTTTATATATAAAAAGATGTGCCGTACATATAGTAATGAGAGACTGAAAGATATAAGAAAATCGGAGTATTTTCCTTGTGGGCATTTTTTTCATTTTCCTCAATTTTTTTTTTGTTACAAATCTTGGTTGTAAACGAGGTCCAAATGACAGATCGAGATATTATAGTTTTAGCGTTCGCTTATTTTTATTGTAATCTGAAAGACTTTTGAGTGCATCGATAGGCATGAGGTATATTCAAGGAAAATTTTTTTATATCTTTGTCTTACGCCAAGACCATGATCCCTCATAAAAAGTACGTTGATGCGCATGATTATACATAATGTGTGTGTATATGTGTATATGTGTGCTCGTGTGTGGATGTATTTGGTATAATAGTAGTGCGTTGGTTTTCTTACCGTCTTTATTTAGGACCATTTGTCTTATAAACGTCTATCGCAAACCCCGAAATGCACCGTTTTAATCACATGAAAATCCATTTAAATGTTTGGTCACGTTTTAACAGTTTTTTGTTTTCGAAACTTTCAAGATTCGTTGAAAATGTTAGGTTTTTTCTCTTGCTAGTTTTCATCTCCGAATAATGAAAAACCGAGGCGTTCGCATGTAAGTATACTAGCGGCATTAACTCGTTCATTGGTTTTCCAACGGATGGAAGAGCGAAACAAGAATCGTTTTCGTCGAGGCCGGAGAAATGTTTTCACAGCTAAAAGGAAAACTAAAAAATTGCCATCCAAGCAACTTTTCGCCGTACCTCTAGTAATCTCTTGTTAAGCCTCACGTCGAACTTGCAGCGCACTTTCTTTAAAGCCCCGGGATCTGTATTCGCTTTGTGCAATCCGCTCGTAATAGGCTCTATACACTATATATACCTTACGCTCGGCCGACAGACAATATCGCGAACATATACAAGTTTAATATTATACACTTTTATTCTCTACTCATGTTCATTACAAAAGTTGAAGATTGCTTTTGTCAAATTATTATATGTTTTATGATAAAGCCCAGCATGATGAATTTGAACTATAATTTTATCTTAAATTTATATTTACGCGCGTGGCCATCTTGAAAAGCGTTTATACTTTATAATATTATAAGCTTGTTTGTTATGTAATAATTATGTTGTGAGAAAGTAGATGAGTTTGAACCGTGTTTAATGTTGGTTGTTAAAATTGAATTGCTCGTTCCAATTTTGTTGACGCCTGCATAGTAACTGTTTTCATTGCGATTTTATTTAATTATATATTCACCTTCGAATATACTGTCGTTTCTAATATCCCAAATATCTCATTTTCATATAACTTCTATGAGATTTTGTTGTTATGTACATGATAATATAAATTAGTGTTTAAAAGATGCTGTAATATTGTAAAGCTGCGAGGTGTAAGCCGTTGGACATATTTTTGTAATAATAATTTACATTGTTTTTATTATACCTGCTTATTTTATTATAGCTAATTTGCTAATTTAAAATGTTCGCCTGCAATATCAATGCTTGAAAATGTTATTACACTTTATTACCATCGTAAGAAATGTTGATAAGAAACATATTAGTATAAAAGATTGTAAAAATATATTATTATTACGAACAAAATTATATATGCACTATATATTTTATGAAAATTGAAAATTTGAATGGTGAATTGATTTCCTCTGAAATTAATAATAGAATTTTTGTTCGACCATAAACCATTAATTTATTATTGTTGAAGAAAACTGGTTGATTCGAGAAATAAGCAAAATCTGCAAAATAATTTTTATAGTACACGCCCAAAGACATTCGTAATCGAATTTTACACTTTCGCATTTGGCATATCAACAGTTGACTCACAGAATGCTTGTTACATCAACATTTTTGCAAAATCAAAGATAATGGAACTTAAAATAATTATATAGAATCTCTTGAAGCGTTTCCTTAAAATTGTATAAATATTAATATTTCTGGAACGTAGTTTACTACTCTTGTCGTAAATAATTCCGTTCCCATTTATGCAGCGACAACCGCAAATTATTTATCGGTATTTGTGTACTATAATAATCTTGAGAAAATTGCAAAGGCTATGCATTACTGATAGTGTGTAAATTTAGGTAACTCTGTCCTGTCCTATATAGTCACGTCTTCATATCTTTTTCATTTTTTAAGGATTCATATTAAGAGCTTGACGTCTCTGTTAACTTAAAAGGTTTTCGCGTGTATCATCTTTGTTGTTCGTTGTTTTGTGAGGACGAGTGATTGGCAACAATTTAGGATCATTTTCCAGTTGTTTTATTATTAGCAGATGATTAGTGTGGTATCTTTTTTGTTTCCTGTTAGTTTTCTTCGCACGAACGTTCATTTGGCGCGTATAAGGTACCTCATATGCTATTAGTTATCGAATCAAAGCCTATTATCTCTTTTCCGTATTTTCTTGGTTTGATTTATTTGTTTTTGATCGAACGTTCAATTAAAAAATTTCGACAAATACAAAAGTAGGTTTAAGAATTTTGTGACGGGACTCCTTATTTGTATTCTTTTTTTCGTATAATTTACGCGCATCCTACGAATTCTAATAGATGTCTATAAAATCTATATGTTACACACAAACCTCCGATTATGACTTTTCAATGAAAATCTACAACAAGTAATGTACGTTTAATAATATATTGAACAATCATCATCAATCATGTAATTTACACATTCCTCATCAGCAATCCGCATCAGTGTTACATGTCTACATATGTATAGATTAATTCTCCTCTATAGTATACTTTCCGCGTTTTCTCGCAATGCAACACAGCTTGAACTTGAATGAGCAAACGAGCATTTCAACGATTGCATCTCATATATAATATAAGTAGCAGGTCTATCTGTCGAAGAGTATTACCATAAGCGCGTGTATAAGTCAAAACCCTGAACGTGAATGTGTGTCGTCGTCGGTATAAGGTATCGCTCATAGGTGAGAAGGTGAGAAGCAAAGTGAATGTCGGCCATCAGGTTCTGAGAGAGAAAAAGCTCGGTTGTGCCGCTAGTGTTGTATATGTATATAATATATAGTACTGCACCTGCAGGTGTGTCTTGTGTATTATAGATGTGTTTACGCGTCATATTCGTCAAACGCTTCATTGACTTTCCAATCTCAAGTTGGTCTATACAGCAGCAGCTGCAGCAGTTGAACAACTATACCTACGGTCGCGAGGTATATATACCTATATATAAGGAGGGAAGCTCGCTCTCGCGTGGCGGCCGGCGCGCTCTCATCGATCGACCATTCGTTTTTGCCCCCTTTTCAGCTCTACCCCTGTCCCTCTCTCTCTTTTTCTCTCCCTCGGTAAATCTATTTTATCCTATTTCCTTGCCTCCGCCGGCTGCTTGCATCACACAGAGATATATATAATATACACACGGAGAAAGAATAGGTGGTCGAGATGGCGGCCTGTGGTGACAAGAGAAGCTCGTTCAAGGGCCTCTTTAGCCTCTTTAAAAGCTCATTGTCTTTGGCCCGAGGCTCCGGTATATATGTATATGTACATAGCTGGCCCGTATATACTATATGGCCGCTGGATAGATCCTCAAGAGCTTGCGACAAGAGCATACCTAAACTTGAACTTTTGCCTCTGATTTTTTCTACCCCCAAATTTTGTTCACTCCTCTCTCAATCTCTGTTTATATGTGTATATTTATAATACAGCTGTTTTTATGACTCAATAGACGCGAGTTAATGTCACTCGATCGTATTGTTATATGCAGCATATTAGGTATTATATAAATTATATTGAGAGGCAACGATGACATTCGACATCCCGTTTATGCGTATATAATATATATCGACTACCCCTGACACGAATTATGCGCGCTGTCGATCAATCGAAAGAAAGTTATATAGCCTCTGATTCATCTTATTCGTTATACACACATATATAACAGCTTGAAGAGGGCAATAATACACAGACACGACTTTAGACTATATATATACAGAGAGAGAGAGAGAGAGAGAGAGAGGGAGAGAGAGTAAGGGAGTGGGGTGTTATAGTAGGATATGAGGAGAGGGCGCGGTGTGGTGGTGACGAAAGAGAGAAAGCAGCAACGGCAGTGGCGGCGTTTCGACTATAGCATAAATCAATACGAGAGACTACTCGCGCTTGCTCGCGCTAAAACTTATACTGCAGCGGCAAGATAATATCAATATCGATTGATACTAGACTCTGCCGCCGCAGATACAGTCTGAACGCACACGCTCGCCTCGAGCACGTGCTCCATTTCTCTCTTTCTTCCTCAACCACACACACACACGCACACACACACACACACACGTATAGAGCAGTATAGTATAGCAAACCACCGAGACTGGTTATTTCTTTGTTGCAGTGCAGCTATAGCTTCTCTTTTGGCCTTCCGTTCTCGCGTGCATCAGCGCTGTGTGTGTTTTACGATGGACAACCGCGGCTCTCTGCATTGTCGATCTATCTATTATAGGGCGGATGCTGCTGCAGTGACGAGAAAGTTATCGAGCGATAATCGACGCGAGATATATGTACCTGTGTAACGAGGACGAGAGATTGGCAGTTTTATATGGATGTCTATATTGAAAATCATGAGCGCGAGATGTGTGTGTATTAATAAAATATTATCTCGGCGGATGGATGATTATTTGGACAAAGTTATTCCGATAGTTTTAGCCGCGAAAAAATTGTTGAAAAGTTTTTTGCAATATACAAACTGCAGCAATTTATATATGACCGTTATTATTGCGATCAATTCCCGGAGCTTCATTTATCATTGAAAGCACACCGCGCGCGTGCCTGCACACATCAACGCGTTTTATTTGTCGAAAACTTATATAGCCTGCACGGCGGACTCTTGAATAAATCGCTGCTGCAAACTTTTCGAGCGCACCACGCACATTTCTATATATGCCCATGATATAGACTGGCATATACTTCGATCACGAGGTTGCCATTTTTTTTTTGACGCTAAAAGTTGTACGCTTGTTTTGAGATAGCGCTTGTATATTTTAGTTTATAGTCGCGTTTTTTTTTTAAATATATTACCTATAATAATTATATTATTAGTATAAGCGCACGTGCGCCAGCAGAGAGTCAATTTGAATACGACTACTTGTTTTCTGTATCAATAAATTAAACGGTGGGCTGATTCTTTGGCAACAATAGCCCGAGACGGAGAAAATGATGTGAATGTTAAAGACGAGAATAATGTAAAATCGAACAAAAAAAGAAATCGAGAGCGCCTAACACAGAGCGAATCATAAAAACCGAGCATCTCGATATCCGCTATGATTACAATCCATATAATGAATATTTATATAGCAGCAAACGCAACAAGCGACAATAAATTGAATCTCTTATCGGTCATGCTATATCGAACGTAACGACTCCGACGCGGTAATAGTATGACGGAAAATTTATATATGCATCGTGATTTCAATTCGCATTTCAGCTCGGCTATATATACGATTGCGAGCTTTCATAATACCTGCACCGAGAGTTATTTTGATTAACGCGCGCCCTCAAGATGCTCGTGCGAGCGTGTTATGAGCATGTAAAGCAGGCGATTGCATGTGGGGCAGAAATTCCACTTTGATATTTCCGTCTACTCTCGGGACATTAGAAAAGGGACTACTGTATAGTACACGATGATTGCGTTTACGAACATTAGTACTGCTGCTGCTGCTGCTGCTGCTACTGGTAAATGCAATAAGCTCATACGTCTGGTGTATAACGTATAATATCCTTGTAAGTAGATTAAAACAATATTGTGTGTGTATATACATACGGCGAGTTTAAAACTTTTAGATCATCAGGTATTCTTCCGTATATTGACTTCATTATTCAAAACACCGCGAATTTGTTTTCTTATGAATATTTGAATTTCGCGGCTAAGCCGAGCTTTAGCTTTTCCAAGCGGAAATTAGTCGGATGTTCTCGCTCTTGTGTGTGTGTGCGCGCGCGCGATATGAAAAACAATTTTTAAATTAAAATATTCATGCGGCTACAGTGTATAGATATCTTGGGTGGAATAAGCGCTAGAAAAATCTGTTGATCTTGACCTAGATTGACCGTTTGTAAAGGTCGAACGCGCTGTATTTGTGATCGGCGCGCGCGTGTGTGTCTGTGTGTAGCAATGTTCATTTTTCATTCGTATATATGACATAACTGAAAAATATCGCTATTTCAGCGAATTTCGTCAAAAGGAAACCGCGGGATGAGAAAAAGTCGAGAATTGCCGCGAGTGTCGCCCTGCAATATTTTTAATGTCGTATTGATAGATACAATGAAAATGCTGGGCATATATAGGAAACTAAATGTTTTCTCTTCGCTTTCCACTAAAGCACATAAAACCGCTGCACAACATTCCTTAAAGCTTTGTCTCTAAGGTCGCGACAACAGAAGCAATACCGGAAGAGAAATTTCCATTGTAATATCACGAATTGCAGGTCCTGCACATCTTTGCGTTTTCATTTTATGAGAGGTTGCTTCTACGCGTAACACGGCCGTCTTTGCATGACGTTTATGTAAGTGTGTGTCAGAGCGATGCCTCTTTTTTTTATTCTCATTGTGTATATGAAAAATATAGACGTCTGTTTTTGTGCATGAAATAAGTATGAGTATTTCTTCGTTGATATATACACGCGAGTATATCATAGGTTGTATCGAATCAAGTGAAAAGCTCGGTCCTCGTCGTCGTCGTCGTCGTGGTGTCGTCGTAATCTGAATAATCAGGGAGAGCCAGACTACTTCCAAGAGCTGAGAGTAGCAAAAAGTTTTCCTTATCGCTCTACTGTTTGGTCGGTTATAACATTGGTCGCTTCTTCTTATCCTTCTTTTTTTGCGGTACTTCCAATCCAAGCTAATCCAATTCGCGCGTCCTCCTTTTCCTCCGCTTCGTCGTATTCTTCTCTCTTCTCTCTGCCTCTGCTTTGCTCAGAACTATACTGCCGTTCTCTCATACAATCTCTCCGACAATATTTCATTTTCTTTTTCTTAAATTTTCCCATTCACTTTGCAAAGCTTGTATAAAACAAGGACATTCATATGAGGGTGAGAGACACGTCTGTGAATTCGCTAACGCACATGAGGAGGACACACCAGTCACGATTTTTCCAGTTCAACTATTTGAACCTTGTCGATTCTGCAGTCTTCTTGTTTTTCTTTGAAATCGAGTATACAGCAGCATTTGAAAAAAAGTATCTGCTGCAAAAAATATGCACTCCTGCTAAAAAAATCTAGGCGACTTTTTTCTCCATCCTGTTTTTTTTTCTCCTCTATATAGTCTCTCCAAGTGAAAGCACAAGTACTCTGTATCCGTGGTGCACGCGGCGGACCTAAGTCTCTGCGCAGTAGTCGAACTGATGGCGATGTAAAAAGGGAAAGATAACGGCAGATATTGGAAGATGCGTATCTTCCATGTATATTTGTTCAATTTATTCATCTCGAAATTAAATTTTACTATATATATATAACGTTACGTTTTACAGGAACATTTGATCGATTTCTCTATTAAGCGAATATACATTTTTAGACATTTTACATTTCTTCTATATACTTCGTACTCCCTCCGACCACTATTACAGATTTGCCCAAAGTAACTCAAACTATATATACGCTTTAGCTTATAAAATATCTTCCTTACGTAAAATTATATTACTTGGTCGTGTTAATCTTTTTATGTAATTGTTTTATGTGAGTGAGAGTTCGTGGCCTTCTTTAGTGCAGTCGTCAGTAATGAAATTCAATTTTATCGATCCATTATTTAGAATAAGGAGCATTCAGTTATTTTGAGAAAAATCCTTCAAAACTTTATTTGATGTTAGTTTAGTGTCGTAGTTTTTAAGGTGGCGATTATATAAGCCTCGTTTTTTTTTATTATAATCCGGTGTGGAAGGAAAATTTTAAGTTGTATTATATTTACTCAATAGTCTATGATTCTACAAAATTTTATTTCATAATCACTTTATAGTTTTCACTTGTTTTTGTTGCTTTTTAAAGAATTTTTTTAGCAAAGTATCCCTACCATGTCGCGTGTGTTTGTGTTCCTGATAGTGAGAATGATCGAGTATATACATTTTTTTGTGTGAAAAATATGCTCTGCTTTTTTTATTTTGTAAAGGATCTAGGCATGAAACACACTCACGCATTAGTTAATTTAACATTAATTTATCCGAAGCTGCAGTGAAATATCGTTTTAGTGTTTGCAATGTCATTTAATGAAGTAAAATGGAAAGCGATTCTTTGTTATTGATTTCATCTCTCGTGTCCGTCCTGTTGACACATGAACGAATTTTGACGTGAAGAATAGTTTTATCGATTTTGGCACGTCTCCAAATTAAATTCGGATTTTGAGCCATAATTTTGTGGCGTAATTGGTTCTTTCTGACGGTGTCACATACTTAGCGTATGTTACTAATGAAGGAACGAAAAAATCACTTTTCTCTTATCAGATCATCTTTCCACTCCCTGGCCCCCCTTATGATTTGCTATAATATATAGAATAGGGCTCAACAATTCGTCTCTAATTAAAATCTAAAAAGCGAACGTTCTATATAGATTTACACGGCCTGCAGTTGTATAAATTCCGTTGCCGGTACATTATATAATTTAAGACATATATACTTCAACCCCTTGCAACGTCCATGTACGCTCCAGGAACGCAGAGTGAATATCAACAGTCAAACTAGTTAGTTCATAATGACGATGCGCAAATGTATTTTTTAGCGACTTTCGTGGTCTTTATATAACGAATATGGCGCAGTAGTATATCACGAATAGAAGTATGCAAGTATACATCGCAAAAAGCGACTGTTCATTTAAGGAGCTGTTTTATAACTCATTAAACTTTATCTAACCAAGTTAAAAATAACTCGGGCTCTAAAATACTTCAAAAGTTGTACCTGCGCGAGACTATAAAACGAGCAAGCCTACTATGCCGTGCGTTATATGTTATACTACTAAATAGCAAAAAATTCCTAACTGCCTCGATTTATCTTAGATTACATCGTAATAGTCCAGCGCAATTGTACAAGTTCCGAGTTAAATTAATAGAAGACCGTAACGGCAGGTGCATCAGTCAGAAATAACGCACAAAACAGGATATATATTTAAATAATCACGTCGATTCGCTAAATTTGAATCTTTATGATGAGAGAGATAGATAGATAGAGAGATAGAGAGAGTGAGAGAGAAAGAGAGAGAGAGAGAGAGAAATATATATGAGCGAATCCCTTTTCAGCTATCGATCTGCGAGCTCGGACGAACCCGAGTGTCTCGAGTGTGATTATAAGAGCGTGAAATTGATGTGAGAGATGGTAAGAAGATTTACGGGTATTCGTTCATCAATGCAGCAGCAGTAGCAATAGAGTGTCATCCAACAATATAATTAATAATAAGCACATGAACAGAGTTAATAGATGTACGGGTGTTTGGTAAAAAAATTAGCGCTTGCGTCCTCACTGACCGATGCACTTACCCTATAATCGCAAATGCATAATAACGCACCCATAATAACAATAATAATAATAATAATAATAATAATAATAATAATAATAATAATAATAATAACAA
>UCOJ01001676.1:0-23923 GCA_900474305.1 Cecidostiba fungosa
ATGGAGCTGTACGACCGGGACAACGAGTTCGCGAGCAGACTGAACGAGATCGTGACCGAGTTGGTCGACTACTGCGAAGAGCACAACATCCCTATTAATAATAATAAAGAGAACTAATTATAGGGAAGAAAGATTTATTATTGTAATTTATCAATTCATGTATGTACAATATTGTTATGATTTTACAAATTGAAGAGTGTAACTTTTTGTAAATTTAATAAATGTTCATTGGTTTACGATTTTGAATGGATTTTTTACTTTTATAAGTGCGTTCACCGTCAACCTCTAACTATATTTCAAACGTCAACGAACTACTTATTCAATACAATCAAATTCTATTTGTTGACGCCAAAGACAGCCGTTATTCGGCTCGGATTACCGGCTTAGCATATGTCGTTGTATAATTAAAAATATTACTTAGTATAGCTTGCTATTGTTTACTAGCCTTCGCGTCATTTGTTGGTTAGTTCTCGTAATTATTTGTCATAATTGAGGAAAAGGGTTTCTCCGACGCGCTCAAGGCTCGAATCCGTGGGATTACTTTGATTAATTATGTCGAAAACTACAGCGGTGATTGGATAATAACGCCGATAAAATATAGATACCCTTTTAAAAAAAGAAAATCGGATACTGCGAGAGTCGATGATGGACCTGCAAAACCAGTTGACATATGCATTGGCGATTGTATGATGTCTTTAGTATTCGTCAAGCGATTTGAAGCAGGCTGCAGCAGCAGATTGAAAGAATAACATTTCTGACATATATCGCGACATTATAATTGCTACACGCGACCCTTTGGAACAGCGTACGTGCGCGCGCACGTGCGCTGTGTATACATATAGCAAAATGTCTCGTGTATATAAAAAATGATAAAACAGAGCTACGAACGCACGATAGCGAACAAACATAAATTCTTGATCTATGAGTCTAAACCCTTCATTATATTTTTAAATTAATTCTATATATATAGATTATAAAATCTTATCCTAATTATCAGTGGAGCTTATACTATTAATGCAGAAAGGAAAGCACTGATTGTCTTTCTACACAGGTTTTCCGTATATACGCGCGAAATATCTAATAATAGATAGATAAGTACACAAATGAATTTCCTATCAAGTCACGAACACCAAACAACTCTTATTATCTCTGTTGTTCCAATAGCGGGTGTATAAACAAACGCGCAAATCTAATACTGCTCATTGACTCACAACATTCCTTATAAACCTCAGTCATTTTGTTTTCGAGTGAATAATATGTAAGTGATAACTAATGATAACTAATAGGAGAGTCTATACAATTATATACATTCTGCGCGCAGATAGTGATAAGAGAAATAAAAAAGTTCCTATGCGCCACCTATCTTTGCTAGCCAGAGATTAGATTGAAGGAAAGTTCCAGCGGTGGGAAAAAGTCCCGTCAAAAACTGCTTAACCTTTAAGGCTACTATGACTATACGCTAGGTAAGTATCTTTTTAGCGCCAAACGCTCACGCCGCCTACCGGATATTTTTTCAAACTTTGGGACGGTACGTGCAGGGACTTGCATGCAATCTTGTGTAAAGAAATTTGTTCTTTTAGAAATATATATACACAGAGTCCTTGATTAAATTTAATGATTCTAATAATTAAAGATGAGTGCTAACTATCTACTGTTAATGCATTTCAGCACTTCGAAATTCTTTTGAGTACCTTTCAAGATAACGTGTAATATCTGGTATATATAGATATACATTTCTTGTGTAAAACCTATTCGAAAATTTTAACCCTTGAAAATATCTAAAGGGCTCGAATGATATTTTGTCAACTAATTCTTATCAGACTTTTTATGATACAGGTCAATTTTATGGCGGAAATGACTCTCTATATTTATTAAAAAATCAATTCAATTAACTTTGGTTTGCATGCGAGGAACTACTCGGGCCATCGCACCGTTTAAAAAAATGTCAACAGGCGGCGTTTTCGGCGATGCTTACCTAGCGTATAGGTATGATTTAGTGTATAGTATCAAGTTCTACTGCCAGGTGTGCCACCTTTACTTGAATTTGCTGTAGTTGTAGAAATCAATTTTGCTGGATAAAAATTTCCGGCTATTTTTATATAAAATTTGATTTTTACTCATTACTTTCCATCTGCTTCGTCGGAAAATTTGAATGGGCTTCGTTTGGAAAAATCGCGGTGAAGGCTTTGAGAGCGAAGAGACGCGGGAGCTGCGCATTGTTGGACCGTAGAACGTGGTGAATATGTATATTTATAGGGAATGAAAAGTGTGCTGGGGACAGAGAAAATTACATTTGCCATCAGGAATGAGAAATGCAAGCATGAATGAAAAACAACATTGTAGTGCGTTTCCATGCTCGCGAGAGAGCTACCATTTAATTTTTTAGGAGGTGCGTTTCGAGACCTGCTGTATTATGTACCTATAATTCGAAAGAGCAGTATATACCATATATGTAATATAAACGTCGTTTTTGAGTAACAAAATACACGAAGAAAAATTTCATGGCGATTAAAAAGGTATACGAGAGCATCGCTCGCATATCGCAAGAGGTATAGCTATAAATCGAGGAAAATTTTGATCAGATAATTTTTCACTCTGCGCGCGCATCAATCATACAAGTTACAGGCAGCAGTCGCTCTATATAACGCAGAATCGACTCAAAAAATACAAGCTGAAAAAAAGTGAACAGCCTCGCGAAAGCCGAAATTGATGAGTTTTCACGATCGCGAACTATCGATTTTTAAACATCACCGGTATATGGTATAGGTATATACACATGCTATAGAAATAATGAGAGCGAATCAAGTCGGCAAGTATGCTGGCTCAGGATGATTTCAGTCTATACCCTGTGCGTAAAGAGATTCCCTCTCGTCGACGAGAGAGAAAAGCAGGCGATGCGGTTTTACACGGTGCGTCACGGGATAAAATCCCGGAGGTCTAGTTGCAGCGAAAGGTCTCGCGCCGCAGTGAATTATTTAGCGTCTCTCTCTCTCGTCGATAGAGAGGCCCGATAATCTCGGCTGCCGCTGCGCTGCTGCCGTCGATACGATAAGAGCCGCCGAGAGAGAAGGACACGCGGAATACGAGCGCAGCTCGTGTAGCATCGGCTTAATGCCCGTAGCCCGTCCGCCATATATATATGTATATATATATAGCTACTGCTGGCGATGCAAAGCGAGATCGAGCTATATACATGCGCGCCTCGCGCTCTGCAGTAGAGAGAGATGGTCGTCCGCTGGAGAGACATCGATGACACTATACATATTGACAAGACACTCGAGACCGCCTGCCAGGTCCTCGGCCTGCTCGACTCACCCCCTATACCCTGTATATATAGTACACTCTACGTATGTGGGTGTGTATGTGTCTGTGCGAGTCTACACGAGACACCCGCCCACGCACCATCAATCACGCACGGCCACACAGTACTAGTGCAGCCTCAGTGTGTGTATATACGCAACGAGAGAGACAGTGTGTGCTATGTATACCGCACCTTCCTCTTCCTATGATTGTGAGAGTAGCAACGCGTGGCAGCTCCGTTTTCGTCGATGCATGCTTTCGACGACTGCTGCTGCTGCTGCTGCTGCTGCAGGTCGAATGTTTGGGGGCTATATCCTATATCGAGAAATAGAATCCCAATTACTGCGATGATCTGCAGACGGCGAGAGGACGGCCGGAGGATTGTGTAACAGACGATGTGATCAGGAATTTTCAATCGAATTTCGGCTCCTGCTTCGCGTCGTATTATTTTCAAGAGTTACAATGAAGTTTGAAAGGCAATTATCAAGATATTATGGTAATGAAATAGAAAACAATGTAATCCCTACACGTCGGATTTGACGGTTAAATTTTAATCAAATACCCATAGCGCGCAGCCGCCGACAATCCAACTTGCAACTCAACTTCCTTAATTGGTCGTATTCCTCGCGGCTACGGGTCATAAAGCATCATGCATCCTCATATTCCCTCCCACCTCCCGCGCAGCTACAATCTCTAATACTGCTGACTCCTCATCGTCATTCTCGGTCACGTGTGCGATAACTCGCGGTCACAATTATACGACGAGCCTCACTGCGACTACGTGCGCTCGCAGCCAAAATCCATTATTCAATAACGTAACTCGAGTTAATACACGAGTTGAAAAAAAAAACAAAAGGAAAAAGAATCTCCGCAAAGGACACGCGCGCTTTGATAAGACACCAAACGAATCGAGCAGACTAACAAGCCGAGTATATAGGCTCTCCTCTCTCTCGATAAGCAGCAGTGTGTGTGTGCAGCAGTATACAATAGCGCGGCATTTATTAAAACAATGCCCGACGCGTATATATATACTACGGCGACACACGCGCGCAGAAACAATGATTGCCGCGTAGCGGCTCCGGCTTCTCTCTACTGATACACACACACACACACATCAGAGGGGTGCGCGCTTCTGAACAATGCGTACTAGTCAACAATACGGCCGATATCTTTCTCTTCGATTCGCGATCAGCATCGCCCTGCAATTGTTCCACGGGACTCTCCTATCTGTCAACGCTTTTTTTCTCCTCGTCGAATGCGGGATGTGTGGGTGTGTGTGTCTGTGATCCTCTCGCGATTGCATAATTGCGAGTCCCGGGCAAACATCACGTATATATATAGATAAGGGACAGAGCCGGAAGTATGGACTGTCCCTGCGATGCTGCAGTATGACGTTGATGTGCGCGACTCTCTTTTTTTTCGCCGTGTCATATAGTCAGAGAGGGAAAAAAAGTCCCAGGGATATAGAGGAGTGTATATACGCGCAACTCATGTCAATGGGAAGAGGCTTTCGAATGGATGTTTGAATACCGTGTCTACGCGAGGTACTTTGTGAAGGACGCTTTTTTTCATGGGCTTTCGAAATATTTACTGTCTGTTCGATCTTTTTTTTTTTTTTTTTTTTTTTTTGAAACAGCAGCGGATCTCGAAATGCCAATGAATTTTTCGAATGTAACGAGGAGTGTAAGCATTTTTTTTATAGCCAAGCTTCTCATTAAATAAAAAGAGAAAACGACGTCGTTGTTGGGGTAAAATTAACTCGGTAAAAGTATGTCAGCGTCTTTACGCTTACAAGCGTGGTGTGTGCGTCGGGTTTCTTAATTTAAGACTGGCTTGTTGCGTAAATAACTTGCTGTATAACACACGAGGCGTATATATCTGAAGCATATTCATCGAGTACGTATATACTTCAGAAAGCTAATTATTTTTCCCCTTATACAACCGCAACGAGGACTTTACACTGATCGGGTTATTATACACTGACAAAGCAGTCCTTTGATAGCCCCCCGATAATTCACAATAAGCAACCCATCACTGAATGCACCTCAATTAATATCCCCCGTTATTATCATCATCTATACAGCGGAATCCCAGGAAGCGAAGAAAGGAGAAAGAGAGACACAAACCGCGAGCAGAGACAGTAGCTATATATAGTATACGCAGGAAGGCAAACGAGTCGTCAGAAGGAAAAAAAAGTTCAAAGGCCGGCGCGCTTTTCTCTCCTTTTTTTCCCAGTCGTTTCGAGTGGCCGAGCGAGGCAAAGAGTCGTAGAAACAGAAAAGTCGCGGGTGAGAAGCTGCGCAGACGGCGAGCTTCCTCATAAGCGGTAGTCCAGAGGCTAGTCAAATATTTACCAGGACCAGTATATAGCGAGGAGAAGTCAGAAGAAGAAGAAGTAAGGCTAGAAGTATAAGCGAGCTCTCGGTAATAAGTTTTTTATTGCGCATCTCCTCCCCTATTATATACTTTTTGTTTCCCGTCCACGAGCTCTCGACGACTGGATGTCATGTTCGCGTTCCCCGTATTTGCGCGCGGCGCAGCTTTATATGCCTGTATACACTCAGTGTGTGTGTGTGTAGTCTTTGTCACTATATACTCATAAAGAGATATATCATCAGAAGCTCAATCGCATGCCTCAGCTGCTGCATAAATATTTTTCTACCCTCAAGGAGGAGTACGCGGGACTCTTTTTTTTCTCGGTGTGTTCCTGTGTGTATATGTGGCTTTGTGGCTGAGATGATTACGCGCGCTTAATTCGCGACGAGAGGGCGCCGACGATTCTTTCATATATGCTTTTTCAGCAAATTTAAACAAGTGCGCGCCTTTGAATTTCAAAGCCTTTGAGTATATATTATACAAGCATAAATTAAATAATCGTCCCAATGCGAATTGAAGAAAATCTAAAGAGAAATATCCGCGAGTCTAGCAAATTGACTGCATCGACGAAATTATCCCAAGAGAGAGAGAGAGAGCGACGAACGGCCGCAGCATCAATCAAAGATTTCGCTTAATTCGCCGCGGCGAGGCAGCGGTGCAAGTTTTCCGCGGCGTCGCGCTCTCGGCGCTAACGAGAAGAAGCGGAAAAAGAAGCAGGCCCGAGCGGCGTTATAACCCATCCTCAAGTCGTTAGACGTCATTAGCAGGAGGAAGCGCATCAGGACCGCGTCGCTGGCTTGATTATACAGATTATCGAGAGATCGATATTTTAACGTGTCTCTCTTATTATATTGCGATTTTTCAGCCGAGTTGCGGCTCTTGATGCTGGTTGTATAGCACTAATTTAAAATTATCGTTATACATAGTATACCTATTAGTCTTCGCAAATGTTGTGGTTCCAAGATTCAAATGCAAAGTCTTAATGAATCGTCTCGCAGAGAAAGTTTTTCGCGCCACTGATGAATACGCCGTAATAATACAAACTGCGTGCAACTTGTTTATTTAAATATTATAATTGAAGCGTGATCGCGCGCTGCGGTGAAACAACGAGTCGAGGAGGAATTCAAATAAGCAGAACATTTCTTAAAGTCGCTGCTGAGTGTTTAATGTAAAATTTACGAGGCGAGAGGATGCTCTCTCGCTTGCGAGACAATATTGCGGCCGGGAAATGTGTAAGCTTGAGTCTAGACTCAGTGAAAATTATGTCTTTATGTGAATAATAGTGACAAGGGCGCCTTAAAGTCAATTGAAATTTTTAATTTCCCGCCACAATATTACCGACAGGAAAATAATGAATTTGAACATCACATGTCAATTTGTATCGAAATTTACTTTATTTGTTATTCTGTAGGTATAACATTCGAGCGCGAAATTTGAATTTTCAGTCGACTTTGGTACTCCCGTATAGATAGCAGCAGCAGCAAACAATTTCGTATACATTACGGCGACACATTGATTGCGAGATGAAGGGCTGTCCCGAAGAGTCGAATAAACGTCTGTTATTCCTAATTTCCGACGGCTTTTCGTATCAATTACACTGATTAAACTTGCTCAACCGAAGCGTCCGCCGCGAGACGTCTGGACAAAAATGGAAAATTCCACTGTGCAAACGGAATTTTCTCAAGCGAACAATCCGCATAATATAATGTCTCCAACCGCCTCTCGGAGTAACGAGGTTATATATACGTATTTTTCCCTCTCATCAAAGGCCGACTCGAGTAGCACATCAAAAGAACGATATAATTAATCCGCAAAAGAGGCCATAATATCCTTTCAATTGGAGCCCACAAGAAATCATCTTTTCGCCAATATTGAAGAATTATATAAATTATGAGATAATACCGTGGTATACCTACGCAGAGAAAAATATAAATGCAGCCTAAAAAATGGCGAAGAAAAAATGCGGAAGAAGAGCCCTTTGAGCTCGTACATCTCGCTAATTAAATAAAAAAAGCCTTTTCTCTCCTTCTCGCCGAGGCGTCATTCTTCTACTGGGGTGTCGGCCCGCGGGCGACGTCTCTCCCGAGTGTCTCCGACTCTCTTGCGTCGTATATGTATAGGTATAGGTATGTATAGCTGTTGCGCGTGTCTGTGTTGGTTGTCCCGGAGGCTCTCGCGGCTATATGGCCTTTTCTGGTCTCGAATTTTCGCTTGTCGTCTGATGCTTTTTCTCGCAGCGACGAAGCGACGCTGACAAATGATTCGCCAAGTCCAAGCTCGTTTTAGTGATATTGATGAGGACGACGCGATCGGTGTGCTCCTATGAATTTTGTGGCTTATTTGCTGCTGGTATATACACCCATGGCTTGTGAGGCGCGGCATGACGTAATTAATGATGTCGCGCACGACGCGACGAGTTTCAATTCCATTAGTGTCAATTATTTTCCTAACAGCCTCGGAAACTTTTTCTCGCTTTTCATATCCTTTTACCCCGCAGAAAGACAGATGAATCTATATTGCATTTATGTGATTACTGGCTACAAGTAATCCGATTCGATTTTGGCAATGACTATAACTTCTGAGAAATACAGTTTACTCGCGTCTGCTCGGATTTCTCCGGGCCGATATTAAATACTTGAGATTTACAGATGGGATATCGGCACAGTTATTTTTTTACGAATTCGACCAGCTTAACGTAATTATCTATGAACGTAGAGTAGCGAGACGATCGAATTATCGCGCGGCATTAGATTTTCTTCAATTAAATGTAATGAATTTCCGGGGCCATTGGCGCGAGCTGAACCGCACATACTGCACGCTAGAGAGAGCCAAATTAATCGGCCGCATATACATTATAGGCTGAAAGCTATATGCTCGAGCGAAACATTTCACACGCAATTGATAGACGATATGTTTATCCACGCGCAAACACACGACGACACATCTCTCCCCCCCATCGCGCTAGTAGCCCACATATATATGTATATACATCAGGCTTGGCAACTGTTTGCTTCGAACACACATAAATCCACGAAAATCGGAGCCACGTAAACGAAAATCCCCCGTCGCATCTATACTCCGTAGAGTAAAAAAAAACAAAGGACACTTGCATTTTTACATCCTCTATCAGCGAGAGCCACAGAGTCACGCTATATGTATTCCGTTGCAGCGTAGATATCGGAGGCCTGCAGCGGTGGCAGGAGGGCTCTCAGGATCAAGTCCGTCAGAGGCTGTGGCTCTAAGCCGATTATATCGGGGAGGCCACGCGGAGGTAGCGCGCGACCGAATATATATAGGGAAACGAACCTGCAGTCGGACAGTAGTGCTGTGGAGATGAGAGAGACAGAGGGTGAGGACGAAGTTCGGCATCGAGGTCATCGCCGAATTCGATGGAAAATACAGCTATACTCTCTGTATACCGACTGCATTAGCTTTTCGACTTTATACTCTTGCTGATAATATTATTTTTTTTCTCATCAGAGCTCTTCGACAAACTTCGGGAAAGGCTATACTGGCTTTAGCTTGCGTCAAGCCTCGCTTTGTCGACGAGTTCTCCTTTTTTTGTGTGTGCTTCGGAGAGGATTATGTATGGCTGCAGAGAGTATTTATCAGGATTTTAGCTGCATCAAAGGGAGAGCTATTATTTTGGAGTAGATGAATATGTTGGCAATTGATTTAATGGCCGCGCTAATTACATCGATCCATCAGATGGCGTCTTCTAGGTTATAGGTATAATACCTATGCAGAGCGTGTATAGATATATAGTTGCAAGCTCGTGTCCTTATGTTACAGGCCCTAAGCAGATCACTCGCGTCATGAATTAATCTCGAACTACACAGTCCGACTGATCATTGTTCGAATGCTAATGCTGCTATGCACTTTGGCCTTTGAAAAGTAGCTCCTCCTATTATACCTTATAAGAAGCTTCATTATCGTTTCAGTTGAAATGCGCAGAGTATTATGCACAGAAAGTATAAAAGACTGATGCAGCAAGTCGAATAATTAGACAAAGTGCTCTAGAAAGCATCTTGATGCAGAGTACAGACCGCAAATCTGAGACATAAAAAATAATTTCGCACAGAAGCGACAACCAGATATCCCATATATACACAGGAATCAAAGGGGGGGAAGCTTTGATACACGAGCACCGCACAACCATGCGACTATACCAATAATCGAAGGTTATTGCGTTACCATGATGCGCTGAGACTCTCCTCTTCCCAATTCCTGCAGCAGTTGTAATAGTAGTAATAGTAGTACTACTACTACTAGTGGATAATAGTAGCGGTATTGGCAGTATAGCGGATGGATGGAGGCCTGCTTGCATGCAAAACCGTCAAGGCTCGTAAACCGTGCGCAAATCTCCGTAAGCGCGTTGTGCTGGACTATCCTCACTTCGGCCCGTTAATTCTTTTATCATTTTACGATCGCGCGATTTCGCCTCAGCGCGGACGTATTATATAGCCTCATTGCAGGCTCACTATACCTTCGTCTTGTATCCATCACACTTTACAGCTGCGACGATCTCGCTTTGCATTTGTATTAGAAAAATTTATACTTACTGCAGTATAAGTAAATATATAATAATTCAAAATTAATTCGCTCGAAATTATTCAAATCGCCGAGTTAAACTGCACAGTATATGTATATAGTGTCTGACAGTGCGTATAACGGCGATTTAAACTCGCTGACTGTCATGTGATAATATTAAACGTAAATTGAAGGAGACCACTTCGATAATGCAGCAGCACAAATCCGCATTCGTTATTATAATAGTAATCGTATTTATTATAGTAGGCTCTATATACATATCAAGTATAATACTGTTAATTAACGATATTTCCAATTAACAGGTGTATACATATAATGCAGTGTAAACTCCGATACTAAAACGTTGTCGTTGAAAAAAAAATTGTTTAACGTATATATGAACAAAGGTTCTGATATCATTGATCAAGGTACAGTTATTTAATATGCGTATCGTTTCGCGTATTGCAAGCTGACAATTGTTCATCCCGATGGGATTGAATACGTGCGTAACAAACCTAATTTTCGATATAATTCGAGGTAACAGGCTGCAACTATGTATACGATATTATTATTAATGATAATAATTCGCTTGGTATTAAATTCAAATCATACGCATTTATAGCATGCAGGTATATTACTGTAAGTCGCCTTCATTATTTTAATGGTTAATCTGTTGTCTGCAGTAGATTTCGTATGGATTTATGATGGATTTTTCATTTGTGCATTCGGCGTACAATTTCTACCAGCCGCGCGCGGCTCTCTCTCAAATTATTTAATAGCGAGAATCGGCTTTTGTCTCGCTCCAATTAAAATTCAATTATTATCGCAGGCGGTCTAGTGCGCGGGCGTGTATATCGATTAATTCGAATTTCGTTATTTTTTTCCCCGCCTCTGTTATCGTTTTACCCTTAATGGACAAAAAATATATATACAACGAGAGAGAGAGAGAGCTTAAAATATTATTTCCCCGAATCGATAGCTGCAAAGTGCAACTCTATGGTATACTAAAACGGTAAAAGACGTCGCTCGCAATTTGGGAAAAAAATAACGTTCGTGCGTCTCATCTCGTAAAAAGCCAAGAGCGTTTTCCATTCGTTTAAGTAGCGCGAACGACGTTCGGTCAGCCACTCGGCGTAAAATATTCCTTTAAAAGCGTCGTCGAACTCTCACGCGCGTCGATATATATACAAATAAAGGATATAGAAAAAGATGTTCCGTTGGAATGTAAGAAAAATTATCGCTCGCCTTGGCTTATAGGGTATAATTCAGCGTAAACGCAACAATTTATGCAAGGCTGGAAGCGTAAACTCGCGCTGGCCCTCTCTCATCCGAAGCTTCTGCAGTTTATGCGATTTTTACTGCGTGATCGAAGCTCGTTCTCGTCGTAAAGCCGGAATAGGAAGTCGGGCGTCGGCGAGATCTGCAGCGCACTTTTTGTACGTCGCCGGTGTGTATACACACACACATATAGGTATACGTCTCGCGACAGTAGTAGACTAGTAGTATATTGTGTGCTATGAAGTCGGAAGGAAAGACAGAGGGAGAAGCTAGTGTATATAAGCTGGTGGAGGCCGTATATAAGGGATCGTGTCGGTGGCCCATGTATTCCTCGACACAATCTTCCGGTAGTGCGCACGGGATAGGACAGCTTGCGTTGCGAGCTTGATGAGCCGCGCGCGCAGGATAATATCGAGGAAACGGGGGATGCCGAACGATCGGCGCTGCACTTTATACGTCCTCGCGCTTCATTTTTCCCAGGGTTCTCTCTATATATCCCTATAATACTGCCAGTCTGTCTCGTGCTCTCTTTCTTCTTTCTCTTTATTCGCTTCTTGCTTTTTTATTATTACTATTGCATATAAGACTTGACGTATCTCGCGCAAAGAACGTTTTTTACATACGTGAACAAACAGTAGACTTGGATTTATTTTCAACGACGCGCGCGAGTTTCAATAATAATTCTATTCCGCAATCAGCCTACAGGTGTATCACTTGTAAAGGTATACACGTATCAATCAGTCGCTCTGATAAATGAATTTTAATTTTGAATTCCAGTCGCAGCGCTAAAAAAAGAAAAGCTCGATGTATAGAGACACACAGACAGGCTCGTGTTTCGCTCCGCGCTCACGTACACCAGCCGCGCGAGTATAACGCCGTCAGGATGTCACACGTCGATACACGCCGCGCCAATGTTCTTCCCTGTGCGCAGCCTCTCGCGGAATTTTCATTTTTCTCGTTTCCGTTTATGCTTCCTGACTATAGAGGCTCTCTCTCTCTCTCTTTGTGCGCTTGGGCGCCTCGTTACTTTGAAACTTTTTCTCGTGACAAGGCGCGCACGATATGCGTTTTCGCGCGATTTTAATTTGTCAAAGATGGCTTTCTCCGAACGACGACGACGACGACAAGAAAGAATGGAGTTTTTGCTGCGAAATGCCGGATGCTTTGATTTTCATGCGTCGATGCTATATTGGAAAAATAATGAATGGAGTTTTCCTTCTGTATATACCTGCCTATATTATATTGATGGAACTTTGATCGAATTTATTTTCCGTTTATGTCGCAGCGAAAGCGGCACTTAATTATCTGCGTTCACAAAATACGTATATATAAAATGTTGGATTCAATCTTCTACGGGGATAAAAAAAGATCGGTGTGCGACCGTGCGGAATCAGCCGTAAGTAGTAGCGCTAGGTCTGCGGAGTAGCCGTAAAACAAAACAGTCTGGCTATCGACGATAGATGGCGCATAGGCACTCTCTTGTTTCCCTCGTCACAATCTCAACGCAGAGTCTACTGTTACTTTAGAAGAAAATCCTTATTATCTTAAATCGAAACCCAAAATCAATTCAGAAATTTTACAAGATTCCTGCATTAAAATTTAAAACACCGAGTCACAGCAGCTTCATCCGAGACCAAAGAAAATCCCGGGCCGAATAGAATACGACACCGTGAATACTATCCATCTTCGTCGATCTTTCACGCGCCGCACCCACGCGGTGATAAATAAAAGCGCGCTTGCGCGCGTCCGGTGCAAAAATCAACAAGAACGACACGCATGGCCGGTGCTTATGAGCCGTAGGTATACCGGCGAGCTATATAGCCTGCAACGACCCATACACACACACACATATAGGTAGAGAGGGTGGACGGATGGGAGGAAGAGTCAGAGAGGGGGACAGAGGACGTATCGCGATACTCCATCGGGCAGAAATCGATAGAGGGATACACAGGCTGGTCAGAGAGAGAGGGACACCGTGATGCCGCCGCACTGCTACTGGCTGCGCCGGTCAACCGATGACCTGTGCTATACTTTCTCCACACACTGCGATTAGTTCGGTGCAGCTCTTGGAAAAAAAAGAAAACGTTGCATTAATCGCTCTCTAAGTCGCATCTTGCGGGGCTGTAAAACGGTCCAGGGAATCAATAGCTTGCGCAGTGTGTTTCCGCGCTCGGATACAATCCGACGAGTTTTTATTCCTTCTCTTTCGAAACTCAGACGGAAAAGAAAATTATCTCGTAGTACGTGCTTATACACAAATCGAAGTATTTCCACAGCCACTGCATCGCAGAGAAAACACGGAAACTCAGGCGCGGAGGGCGTCGTTAGCTCTCGCGTTTGCGGCGAATAAACAAGGATTTTTTTTCTCTGCCGAGCGACGGATCCGGACGAACTCGCTGATTGGAAATGAGAGTTACGGATCGCAGTCTCGTCGCTGCGCGCGCGCCGAGGAGTAGTGTGTTGGCAGAGTGCTCGTGATCGATTACTCGTCATCCGACTCGCGACCTGCCAAACCTACATATATATATACCAGATATACATTTTTTTTCCAGTTTTGCAGTGGTAGCAGCTCCCTCTCGCGCTTCGACGCGTAGCTTTTATCTCTCACTCTTTCGTTGCGCGCTTCTCTTTGTTGGATCGTTATATATACGCGCTGACTTATCGTCGATGTATGTATATCCGGTGTCCGAAAGCTTGAGCGATGTTAGAGTTCCTTCTTTTTGAAAAATAAAAAGTAACTGCGGGTGAGAAATCGCAGGCGATTTGTACTCTGCTGAATGTCGGATTATGCTTTTTCTCATTCGCGCGCGCTCTCTGCGGTAAGCTTCGAATGCGTTTTGTTATATATACATATATATGTATATTATTAACGTTGTGACGCTCTCGTCAAATATAATATGTATAGTCTGAATTAATTTCGTCGTTCTGGCGTGTGTTTGCTAAAATCCAAGCGCGAAATATCAGCCGAAAACAATGATAATAATAATAATAATAACAGCTGCGCTATAATTAACTTGAAATACAACGAAAACCCGCCGTCATAACAGACGCATTAGCACCAGACCGAGCGTAACACTTGATTCAACAATATATTTATACGCGCGAGCTATTCGGCCGAAAAAAAATTTAATTCGTCATATAGAGATATATAGCAACAGCGTAAAATATAAATGTAGGAATAAGCGGCGAATGAGTCATTCATCCCGCGCATCGATAGCGTATATAGATATAGACATAGTATTATACAGGGCGCGCAATACTGGGTCACGTCGCAAGGCAATAATCTCCCCCCGGACACGTGAGAGCCGCTGCAAAACTGCTTTTTGACGAGCTAGTTACAGGCATCAATCGCCTCTCGCGAATATTACACGCGTCGCCTCGACACGTTAATGAATACAGAGGGATTGAAACTCGACCATATTGAATTTCGACGGCGGCTGCTGCTGCTGCTGCGACCGATGAGAGAACGGCGGTGTATATATATCGTACGTGTGCCCGTATATACAGCAAGAGAGGGAGAGACAAACAGAGGATCGTACGAGCCGATCTATATGGGTCATTCCACAAATTCTGCTCGCATGTCAATGCGGAGTCACGTCGATTGCTTTTCAGCTTCAATCGTCGTGTATTAATAGATATATAAGTAATGCAAATCATCGCACGATACAGTTCTATTGTTTCCTAAAAAAATAATAAGCGCTATATTATTTGGAAAACCGCACACACACACACACACACACGCCGGGTGTTCGATCGCTGCCAATTCTCCATTGTCGTTGGCAGCTTTCCACATCTCCCTCACTTCCTCTCTTTTCCGGTGTACCCGCGTGTTATATATATATACACACGGTATATAGTATCCAGCAGCGGTACACACTGCAGAGAACGCGGTTATATACGGCGACGAGTGGCCTCTGTGTGGAATTCGTTTTCCGTTAATGCCTTTCTCGCTCTCTCTCTCTCTCTCTCGCTCTCTTTCGCGTCCCTGGCCGTCACTGCACACCGGAGAGAGAAAAAGGGCGCAAGAGGGAATTTCATTTGAGCGGGACCGGAGCGCCAACGACGACGAGGTGCAGTGTGTACACAAGCGCCGATGAATCGAAAAGCTCCTCTCTCCGCGCTCTTTTTCTACAGCCGACGACGACTATTTTCCTTGCGACGTAGTTTAAGCAAGGAGATTCGATTCTTTGTGATGCGTTCTTCTCTTATTCTATATATGTATACTTATGTCTCTTACATATATACATATGCTGACTCTTTTCGTTTCTTCTGCAGGAGCTTTCGACTTTCTTGTATACACTCGGCAAAGGTAAACTTTGCAACTTCATATATACAGAGCGAGTGAGTTTTCGTATCCGAGAGGTCGATGTCTTTCTCGCTCTTTTTCCTGTCTTTTCTTATTGAATCGAAAATAGACTAGACTTACACGCAGTATATGTAAAAATAAAGAAAATAAACAGAGATGCAAGAGATTTGTCGAACTTACCGATTAGGAGGATCAGCGGCAGGAGGACGCTGGGCTCCATCGTGTTCCTCCACCTCCTCCTCCGGCAGCAGCTCCCCATCCAAGTTGGAGAAGAGAGCGAGCGCCCGGCAAGGTCGCACGCGGCTCAGCGCATTCTCGAAACTTTCTCCTCTGCCGTCGTCCCCGCCACCGCTGCAACAAACGCTTCGGTTACACACTGCATCGATATATATATATGTATACACGCGGAAAGTAACATAAGCCGTGTACTCTCCAAATATTTCGGAGGCCCCTCGAAAGTTTCGAATCTGTATACAGCTATCTGACGGGGGATCGATGTTTTTCAAAGTTATTGTACTGACATTATCCAAGTTTTTTGGCTGTAAGAGCTGGTCTTTATTGTTTCTTCTTCCGCTACTGGTATACATGCAATGTTTATGATGCGACTCTTGTCGCTCTAATGACGCGTTAAGATTCTTCAGGAGAGGGGTGTAGGAGCAGAGAACGCTGTTTAACTTGCGCTCATTATTGCTGCATTTTAAATATCTCGCTTTGCAAGCGGCTTTTCGACACTACTGCTAATGATGCGCACGCGCGACTGCCCGGTTCTCTATATAGGTATGTCGTGTTGATGACCCGACTTGTATGTACGAGTTGTTTGAAGCGTTAATGCGTCTGTCGTATACCGTTGTTGCAGCGGTTTTATAAGTTCCATGCAGGCTAATTGCCCGCGCAAAAATTTTACTATTGATAATAAATGTTAGCAATATATTGCCGCAATAATATGAGCAAGCTGTTGCTTGATGTTCAAGCATTATCTTGGCAAGTTCTTGATGATATCTTGGTAGCAATAATATATTGCCAATATATTGGAGCCAAATGTTGATTGTGATATATTGACGTCGCCGTCAAGCAGTGGCTTGCCAATACATTGGAAATACTTTGCTAACATTCCAAGCAACGTATTGTCAATAATAAAATTTTTGCGCGGGTGGCTGTGTGCGTGAGTCGACAAATTTTATTTCTTTTTTATTTTTTGTGCAAAAATTAAACTGATTACACTGGTGTGCAGTGAAAACGAGATTCGTCGAGCGAGAGTTTATTATCGCTGCCTCTAAAGACCGCGTTATTACACTGAAAAATGGAAAATGATGATGCTGAATGTTATTTTGGCTTAAGAGCTTATATAAACGAACGTCCACAGGAGGAATCGGTGCGCGGACTGTGAGCGCAGTGAAACGGAACAAATCAATTAAAAGCCTCGTAATGACTAATTAACTTTTATTAACAGTATGTTAACGACGAGAGCTGATATTCAGATAAGAATTATAAACTCCGCTTATTGATAACGATATTCTTTTGAAAGCGCTTATCCGCAACCATATATATACCTATAAATCGACGGCCGAAAAAGGAGAGGACTTTGAAAACACTGCATTGATCCGCGTGCATTCGTTTGACGCTACGCTGAGTTTTAATTATCCCGCCAGATCAATAGACCTCATCGTTGTCCCAACAGCGAAACGCTGTATGTATTTTCGATTATTAAACCACTTATCTTGATAGGATTATTCGCAATTCTTTTTTCTTGATACAAGCGCTGCTGCAGCGCTTTTAATTGTCGAGACCGATTGTATAACAATGACGTTATAATTGTATATATGTACAGGTTGTTATATAACGCCGCATTACCGTCGCGACTATGGTATTAATGAAATACATTTTTCGCGCTGCCTCTTATGTATACGAACGAACAATAATCGATTGTGTATGCGTCCGGCATTGTTATGGATATATACTGCGCAGTAGGTCAACACGATTGAGATTATTAATTACACTCGCCGCTGTATTATACTCGAGAGTTGCGCACTTTATTGAAATATATATATATATACTGCAAACACTATATGGTACGCGTTTGAAATACAAAAAAATGTGCTAATAATCTATAGGTTCATATACCCGTCAGTCCCTAATTATATTACCTGCAGCGATGGTCCAGTAGCTCGCAATATATGTATACACAGGGTTGTAGCTGCACATCCGGTCGAGCTTGGCAAGTTTATATTTATGCCGGAGACTGCAGCGCTCCTTTCTTTCGCTTGTATGTATATATATATGAAACCGTGCCGGAGTCAGAGCGCCATTTTTCAGCGAACACGGACGTCCGTTTCCGTCGGCTGCACGATCGCGCACACGCAAAAATCCCCGCGCGCCCAGACCACCCGTGGCTCTATAACGTCGTATACACTGTATCGTTGTGAGCTTTGCTTCATATCGCCATAGCCGACTGTATACCTTCCAAGCTTATAACGTCGGAGCACTAAATAATAAGTAGGAATTCCGACGTTCCAAGCTCACGCTGTGGCTATTTATTATATAGAGAAGAGAGATAAAGTTGCGAGACAGATGCTTCATCTTTGAATTTTTATTATTTCTGATATCGAGTATTATGAGTTTGGGCTGTGTACTTCACAGTTTCAAGCCAAACGAGCTTAAAACGCGCTTTATATTATAAATCGCTGCGTGCTCGTGCGATAAGCTGTCATCCCACTCGCATCAGGCTCATAAAACATCCTCGCGTTGCTTTGCATAAGAGGATCAAGTATCCTTGGCTATGGAATTTTGCGCGAACGCGTCCGGCTATACTCTCATTACGAGAGTGAGAGCTCGAAAAATTCACTGCATCGTATTAACCACTCGGCACTTTCTCGGTTATAGTATAGGTACTATATATCTGGTGAAGCGTTGCGGCATACACATTTTTTGGGGAACAACTTTGTTGCGTTACAGTGATGCGAATTGAATTTTGCAAATCTGTCCTCCTACTTTTCGATAATTTTCCCTACGTTAATTTTCCACAAGAGAATTTGCGAGAAAACAAGGTGCCGGGTGCGATTTTGTGTAAAGTATACAGAACAAAAAAAGTTTATCCCAGAGACTCTCCACTTTTATGTAAATTTCCTCATACCTATATATTAGCTACCGACTTTACAACGCGTAAATCGCCCAGAGTTTATCATCTACATCGAAAACTCGAGGCTATTATTAACTCAGCGAAGGTTGCGCAAGCACATAAAATCTTCATCAAGCCATCAGTCTGCATATCAGGTAATACGACGCTCTCGCGTCCTTTTCGTATAAATTGATTTTCCAACGCGCGCTCGCGGCGGCGGCGGCGGCGCGGCGCAGGAAGAAGAGTGCATTGTCCTCGCGCAGCTCTCACGGCAAGGAAAATTCGGAAAGGTCAAGCACCTTTCGCCGGTGAGAGAAGTCGAATGCAGAGTTATTCCCGGATCGAAAGTGGAGCACTTCAAATGGAAAGCATATATGTGTGTGTGTGTGTATGTGTACCTATGCCGAGGGGGAGAGAAGAGCTGACTGACGAGCTCAAAGTGCAGCGAAAATAAAGGAGAGAAAAGGGACGCGCCGACGCGAGCGAGACTCTCTCTCTCTCCCCGTCCCGATGTCAAAGTCGTTCCAGTTTACGGCTGACGCGCTCGTATGTACACCTCTCGGGGATTCGCGAATCACTACGGCCCGTTGAGGTGTTATATAGGTACGCGCGTGGGGAAAGAGCTTTCGATGCGCCTTCGCTGAAATAGAAAAATGTAAGTGGGAGAGAGAGAGAGAGTTGAAAAAGTATATTACTCTTGTAGAGTACATGTTTCTTAAAAGTACACTATAATAAGCTTGTGGAGTGTAACACTCACTGCCCTTTTCGCCTCTCGAGAGCTTACTGCAGTCAATTGTTCGGTTAAAATCCAATGAAAAACCTTGCGCATTTTTCCCTCTCGAAGAGCTGCCCCCTCGGCGTGCCACAAGAGCGTGCTCGAGATCATTGAAATCACTTATTAAATTGATAGAGAGTGAAGAGGCCCCTTGAGAGAGAGAGAGACCGAGCGAAAAATGAGGAGGGTGCGCGGAGAGAAGAAAAAGGAGGCGGCAGCAGCACAGACCGAAAAGTAAGCTATCTCTCTCTAGCGAGTGAACGAACGAGCGAGGAATCGATATAAAAGAGAGAGAGAGAACGGGAATAGAGGGAATTCCTTCTGAAACGCTCCGCGCCATCACAGGCCTGAGAGATAGCTTGTGTGTACATATATCGCGTATATAGCCGCCCAAATTGGAGAAGAAAGGAAAAGGCGGGAAAAATAACGGCCGCCACTGCGCGCGTCTTATCGTTTATTCTTTCTCTCTGTTTTTTTTGTCGCCGCGCGGCGACAAAAAGAAATCTTGGCGCGATAAAGCGAAATTGAAAAAAGCCCTCTCATGATATTTCTTCGGGTCTGGGTCGTCGTCGTCGTCGTCGTCGTTTTTCTTTTATACGCGCCGTAAATGAGACACGGCTCTCTCTCACGCGGCTGCGCGCGCGCATATGTCCGAGAAAATTTATATGTATCCGACGTGCTGAGCCCGGGAAAAAATGTTATTGAAAAAGCTCCCTCCAGAGAGATTTTCGACGATTTTTATATCGTGCGGAAGATGGAGCTTTTTTTATTACGATCGCTTATAGAAATTCGCGTCGTGTCTGAGGCCATACGATAAATTCTCTTAGCTGTCGCAATTATCATCGGCTGATGAAATACTATGCGGAAGTAATAGGTTTGATAAAGCTACTGAGGTGGAAAAGAGAAAAATCAATGAGCGAATATATACACAATTTCGGAGGAGAATAACGAAGAAAAACTCGCGAGAAAAGATCGCAAACTGCAGAAGCCAGCCGAGACAGAGAGAGAGAGAGAGAGAAAGTAAAAAGAAGAAAAAGTTAAGTTTAAAGCTAGCAAGTTCAGGAAGGAATCATCATAAATCGAGAGCTTTCCGAGGAGCTTGCTTTCTCTCCTCTATCTCTCTTTCCTTCTCGCTGGGCCTGTTCCCTCGCGTTTTCCAGCCAACCATAGCAGCACTAGTAGCATAGCTTCAATTTCCCGCGTCCACGCGCATAATAAACCACGGCTTTGTTCTTCGTTATACGCGCGAAATGAAAATTTCGAGCTTGCACACCAGCCTCTCACTCTCTCTCTCTCTTTCTCGACTCATCTGTGATTCCACCGCGAAATTATCATATCAAGCAAGTAGAGCCGCCGCCGTTGCTGCTTCTTGGAATCTCGAGGGATTAGAGAAAGATAACGAGAAGGGATGAATAAGGATTTGGGTTTCTAAGTGCGCCTTAAGATGACGCTCCATTAACCCGACCCCCTCCCCCTCCGGAGCAGTCGAGAGCGCAAGATTCGGTGTGAAAAGCAAGAATCAGCATCAACAACGTGCGTCTTGTGAGTTATTGTATATATATATACTCCTGATATTAAAGTCCTGGACTGATAAAAAGCCTTTAGATTTATTCCGTTCGAAATGAAATCGTCGTGTCTAGATGCGACTTGGAGAATCTCTCGTAATGAGTCGCATAATTAACTTTTGACTTTAATCACCTCTTGCCAGCTCGGCTAAATTACTTCATCAACTATATACTATACTCTCGGCGAGAAAAATTTGCCAAAGTCAATATACTTTGCTGCGTATCTTATTAAACCGGATTTTTATTGCAATTTTTTGCTCTCCATATTTTTCTCGAGAAAAAAATAATACAGCCAGATAAGAAGAGCGCGTTATTAACATCAACACGCTCGCGCGCATATAACTCTTGGCTAAGAGCTTTACTACCCTCTCTGTCGGCGAGAGAAAGAGCTCTTATCGCACGAAAAACATTTTATCAAGCGGCGAGAGGAAATGAAAAAATTTCGGCGCGAGAGAAAAAAAAACTAATCGCTCACTCGTAAAAACGATTTTGGACCCGAGCGCGAGTGCAATAATTCGAAAAAAGAATCCGTCGTTTAACAGACCAAAGAAGCGATATATGTATAGTGATATAGAAGTAGGGGAAGGGTATATATATTCACGCGAAGAAGTAGGAGAGGAAGTATAGCGCGCTCCCTCTCTCGGCGGCGGAGTTATGCATTATGATTCGCCGTGGCCTCAGCGTTCGCCCCCGCCTACCTAATAATATCACTTGTTGCACGCCGGAGCCAACTCTCTCTCTCTCTCTCTCTACGACTAGTATGCGCGCCGCGTAAAACTATATATATAGGTATGTGCATGATGTGGAGCTATATATAATACACGACTTGACGAAAAGCAATTGCGCGCAGCGCCTTTCTTCTTTTGAATTTCTTCGGCTTTTTTCCAGCTTCTTTTATATGCCGAATGACATTTTTCCGCTCCAAGAGCTGACTTCGTTCTATGAATATTGTTTGTACTTTCATCGCGAGTCGACAGTATGGCAGTACTGATTATTATGATTCTAAATGGGGTTTTTTCCGAACGAATGAAAGCAAATTGTGTGACATAGGAATAGGAGTGTTTATTTTATTTTAAATACCTTTGTCAAAAAAAAAAAAATTGAATTTTATTTTTATATTTATCTTAAATTGTTTAAAAAGGGAATTTCGTAAAATGTATAGTACAATTTTAATGCAATTTAGAAATAAAATTCAATTTTTGTAATTATATCTAAACTGCATGATAATGCCCTTGACAAAATTCAGCGCATGTTTACTCATCTCAACTCAAGCAGTCCCCGGGTATAAATTTAATCTAATCAAAAGCAGAAACGGACATATAACGCTGCTGCGTCACGTGAATGCATGGTTTTGTCGAGAGGCTACATAAAGCTCCAAGTGTAGACTGTCTCGCTCTCGTCCTGTGGAGTGTGACAAATGTAATGGCTCGCCGCAACGCGGCGTGTCGAAAATCTCGACGGACTCTCTCTCGAGCACGCACTTTCCTCGATTGGCTCGCCTTCCTGCGATTTACGAGCCATGTGTCTGATGTCAATTCAAGCTATACCCCGTGCAAGCAGTGTACTCTACAAGTTTAATTTCGTATAAATGATGATGAAAGCTCATCGCGAAAATTAGTTTTCTCGAGAGAAAAAAAAGACAACCTGCAATAGTCTCGTTACACTATACTAAACGAGATAGCAGTTGTCGTAAGTTAACGGCTTAGGAGCGAAGAGAGAATTAGTGGCTCCGATCTCTCGAATCCTCTCGGCGCGCGGCTCGAGGAAAAAAAGCTTTTCCATCTTTCTTCCTCTCTCCTATATATATATTCTTGGCACAGATAAAGAAGAAGAGAAGCCGCAGCGCGCGCGTCTAATGCGAAAATATGAGCTTATATTCTCTACTGGTGAGCGGCGAGAAAAGAGCAAAATCTTGCTTCCGATCCGGCAGGAATTCGAGTCCGCGCGTGTGGTGCAGCTGATGCACGGACATACACCGCTCTGTCCCTACGGGTGGCATCGAACTTTTCCCCGGAGCGCTTCCTTTATATTATATACTGAAGAGAGTATATATACAGGTATATATAGCGTGCAAAGTGAACCGGAACTGCGTCTGCTTTTCTTCTTCAAAAGCGGAGAGATTTTAAAGATAACAAATGGGATGGATTTTGAAAATTATGTTGCGTCGTCGGTTGAATTCCAGAGCGGGATGAATAGAAAAAATATATATATATATAAAAACTAGAAATAAAAAGTGCCGTGTGAGTGAGTCGTCGTGTATCTGACTGCGATAAATCAAACGGAATTGACTTTTATACGTGAAAAGTTCTCTCAGAGATTTACAACCGTTTTACTTCGACGTTATTAATATTTGCTCCATATAGCCAAGTGCTTTTCTGCAGCAACAAACCGAACGGCTTTTTTACTTCGTTCTGTAAGGCTCATATATTTGAAATAAATGTATTTCTTTCAACTTACGCACTAAGGTAGATCCAGTTTAGATGGCGACTCACCTGTAACATACAAATAAATACTCTCTTTAATATGTATAAAAGCTCTGTAATTTTCAGTCTAATAGTTACATTAACCAGAGTGGGGAGAAATGAAACAAAAGCTAATTTTGCATATGGATATCAATACCGAATATATTTTACCGAAGGGTAAATTTACCGAAAAGTGAAAATGCCAACGGGTAATAT